>BRDA01064802.1:0-16052 GCA_036984385.1 Crenuchus spilurus
AGTTTTTATTCACAATTTGTTTAGTGTCCCAACTTTTTTGGAATCCGGTTTGTAGATGTTGGCACCTCCACATCATTGCATTCAGTTTTTATTCATAATTTGTTTAGTCTCCCAACTTTTTTGGAATCCGGTTTGTAATTTAAAGATCTTTTTAGGATAGCAAACATGAAAAGCAGGAAACAAGTGGAGTATTATGATAATGGTGTGGTTAATAGACCACTAGCCAGGTTGCCATCCTGTAGTCAGTGGCCCAAATAAGTAACTCTGTGGTTTCTCTCTATGCACTCTCGGGAAATAATGTGATGAAACAGTACTGTTCCTCTCATTGGGGTGATATAGTGTAGTAGATATCAATACTGGGGGTTCAGTAACCAACAGAGGCAAATACATCACACTATACCAATTTGAGTCCTTGGGCTTGACTCCTAACTCTACATTCACTTACAAATGTAACATGACTGATACTGTAAATCACGCAATATAAGAGCATCTGCCAAATGCATCTGCCAAATACTGCAAATGTAAATTTGTTCCTCAAGGATGCATCTTTGGTCCCTTTAGTTAGATTAGACCAACTCTATTGATCTTGAAGGAAATTGCAACAACCTCAACATTATGTACACATACCAGATAAAAACAATAACAGACATAAGTTACAACACACACAGAGATGACTACAGTTAAAAGTGAAAGTAGAGAATATAGTGAACATAAAAGTACTCCATTATGTTGTAATGAACTGATCTGAAGTTGTATTGACTCCTTTCACCCTGTCCTGACTCCAAACTCCTGCACATTGAACTCATATCAAGCTGGAAGCCTCGCCAAAATACCTCATACAAATCAACAAGCTTTCAGCAAATTGGGTGTGGCACAATTTAAGTAGATGCTGTTTCATGCAACATCATTTCGAAGCTTGTAGCATGAATGAAATTAATATTTCCAATATTTAATAACCAAATAATTCAGAAAATCCATTGCACATGTCAAGTTTGGAATATGTTCGTTAGCATCTCTGAATTTGCAAAAATGTCATTTGTTTTTCCCATAAATAAAAACAGCTCAGGCCCAGAGTGCCTGCATGATGCTCCTACAGGATGGAGCACAACATCAGTGGCATATGAGCTATAATCATTATTATGATGCATTATGTTGAGATGTGCTTTTCTGAGTGCATGATGGGATAAATGACTGAACAGCTGCATGTGTCATTAAACAGCAGACCGATTGGCCTATGCATGCTCCCCATACAAATGTATTTTCACAGCAACTACTGCCAGGTTGGACAGTGTTTATAGAATGGTAGCAAACATGGTATTTCTTGTAGCAAATGACATTGTAACAATCGTTCTTCAGTTTCCAGTCTGAAATACTTTGTATACTGTTCATATTGGTTACTGTATATTGTATATTGTTTGTAAATTATATGTTTGTGACCTGTATATGTTAAATTGTGTATTACTCTATGGTTATTATATTGTTGCAAGGCTCATGCTACATTATTGCTAAGTGGTTGCTAAGTTGTTGCTTTGTGGTTCATGTGGTGTCTCATGTGGTTGCGTAGGTGTTGTCGAGTGGTTGCTGTCGTACTCCCTGTGGCTGGTTTTGGTTCAGCAAAAGAAGAAAACAGAAGAAGAGGAATAATAGGAGGAAGAAGATGAGGACGAAGCCAAAGAACAGGAAGAATTGAACAAAGTGGAAAAAGAGATAAAAAATAAAAATTAGATAATAATATACTGTAGCTGTGCGTTGGTTGGCTTTGCAATCTGCAAAATAAACACTTTCACTGTGAACTGTAAGCAGGAGCTGATGAAGTGTCATGTTTTTATGCCATTATCATATTAAAATAAATCAATTAAAGAAAAAGTGTTCTTGAAATAATTAATGATATAAGTATGTATCCATGCACATACTCTAAAAGCCACATTGAAAACTCCACCTAATCCATCTCTTAAAGCAGGTCCTACACTCAGATTTGCTCTCAGGAGAGCGACGGTTTAATCTCCAGCTCTCGCCTTTCGGGTGACCAATTAACAGCTGCCTCCTAGTAATTAAGCAATCAATCTGTTAATTGGCCATATTGATGAATTTGTTTCAGAGTGGCAGATGGCCCTGCACATGCATGATATTAATTTACATCTCTGGCTTACTGAATCAGTATCCCAAGTACTGAAATTCAAGTAGTCATACCAGCTTATGCCTAAACAATGTTTTTATAATTAAAAACCTACAAACTGATCTGAAACTTTAAAAACAGGTAGCTTGTGGTGACAATATACCAGTGCTGACAATAGGTTAATAATTCATGTAGTAGATGTATAATGTTGTAAATAATCCAGTACCAGTATTGCTCATTTACAGTCATGGTTACAGACTCCTCATCTCAACTTGGAGATACATTACATAGTATTGCAGTGTAATAACAAAAAAAACCAAAAACAGACAAAACCCAAAAGCTTATACATAAAGTTGCCTAATGATGATGATGATGATGATGACAATGGTGATGATGATGATTATTAATATTAATATTAATATTAATATTATTACCATGCCATTTAATTTAAATATTGTGATACTATAGATATGGATTATTTTGGCCAGAATAATTGTATAGTGCAAACACAGAGTTCTCACATTTAAAACTGTGTTGAGGATTTTAATCAAAGAAGTAATTACCAATTAATTAAATAAAAAATGTAATGGGATCAATTTATTCAGTACTTCTCATCATTACTCAATTACTCAATTACTATACTCATTAAACTGCACTTTAAAACCAATACCAATATAAAAGGGAAACGTGTTTACATTTAAATCGCTTTGATGGAGGGTTTTAATCTGAGGGGATTGTTTTTGTTGTTGTTCTTATTTATTTGTTTAAATAACAGGTCCAGTGAAGAGCTGAGGTAAAACAGATGGTGAATATACATTAGTAAAGAAAATGATTGTATACAGAACCAGGAATTCTTAAAAAAACATCTGCATTAATAAATGGTTCTTCATAATGATGACATATGATGGTTCTATACAGCACCAAAAACAATTCTGCCATGATTACAAGCTTAACACCATAACAATAGTATAACCTTTTGGTGATATATACAACCTTTTTCAAAAGGCTTCTATATAGAAGCATAAACAGCACATTTGTTACCATCATGCTAAGGGTTCTTTGCTGCATGGGACCGATATGAGCCAAAGGGTGGAGTCAAGGACTCACCCACTTTTAAGAAAAATACAGTATACTGACAGTTCTGGGTAAGACTGAAGTGCAGAGAGGGCAACAGCAACTAAACATAAATGAAAAACAACCCAAAAAACTAAACAAAAACAATAAATGCTGCAGCCTGGGATGAATGAGTGCAGTGGAGGTGGAAAGTTGTGGTGCACAAATGCTTCCACTGCACTCAAAGGAAGAGATGGGAAAATGGAGCTTTGAAAATAAACAAAACTTCCGTCAGTGTCGCTAAAAGCAGACGCTCTACCTTTTCCCAAGGTGTGCTGCCACCGAGAGTATGTATAAACAGATTCCTACAATCTGCAGCTGCAACAACACCCTAGGGGAGCCTTTACAGAGCCCAAGGGCCAAACGAGGGGGGGCAGGAAAGCCTGCCTGCCGGAACTGTTATGTTGGCTACGGGAGGTAAGCTTGTTACAATGACTAGTGACCAATTGCTGCTCCTCGAGTGTGGTCCTTTGCAGATCCAATCACTGGGGGCAGTCCCTTACACTTTGAGTGTGTTCATGGATCTCTACATAACCTTTTTCTTTACTTAAGAATCCTTGATGTTTTTTAAGAGTGTATAAGAAATGTACGTCTTGCTACTGTAATGCTAAGTTCCATTCATCCTGTATATTCGTTGTATTGTAATTGTCCTTAATGAAGGTTCATAATGAAGAGACACTATTTGTCCATAATCATGATAAAATGAAAGCTTCTTATTGTTGTTCAACACACGTATGTTCAAGTCTTATTCAACACACTCAGTGTACCATATAATATTCCAAAATAGTGTAATAGTGGAGAGAACTGAAAGAGCAGACAGTTATTGATCATCACAATGTGAAAAAGTGGACATTTCCAAAACTCTACTACCAGTCCTGCTGGGAGAAATAGCCCTCAGTAACACCAGGTCGTCCACTTTCCTGCTGAACAAATTCCAAACTGATAAGACTGGAGTCTCTACAAACTTAAGCAGTTTAACTGTCGGGTCTCTAGAGATGAGGATGTTATTGTAAAAAGAGAACAGTACAAATCCCTGTGGAGCACCAGCGCTTAGACAGAGTGAACCGGGGAGATAAGACCCAAGCCATACACAGTGTTTTCTGTTAGTCAGGAAGACTAATCCACTGGCATTCAGTCTTATACATTTACAGCTGGGACAGCTCGATATGAAGAATTTCAGGGAGAATCACAATAAAAAGTGGAATTGTGATCAACACATAGCATCCTCACATTTTTCTAAACACCCAAAGCCAGGACAGACATTAGATAGTCACCTCAACCACTACCAGAACTCTCAGCACACGTTAGGTATTCAATAGAAAGGTGAGGAGAGACTGAGCCAGTTTATGTAGATGGAGATTATCAGGAGTGGGACATTTAGCTAGAACATCAGCTTCTACTCTTTTAGAGGACCTGACCAGGGGACTTAAGGATTTATAGAAGTGCCCCTGTCACTGCTCTGGGACCCAGGAATAGTGCCTCCTGTTGTCCAGCACAGACAAGAGGTCTCCCATCCAAGTACTGACCAGACCCAGACCTGCTTAGCTTTAGTAGATTGACATATTAGTGCAAGTGCTATGGCTGTCTTCTTCAAATGAAATAAGCTCAAAAAAATAAAGGGAACACTTAAACAACACAATGTAACTCCAAGTCAACCACACTTCTGTAAAACCAACCTGTCCAGTTAGGAAGCAACAATCATGTCAACAACGACAACAATGAGAATCAATTTTATCTGCTGTTGTGCAAATGGAACAGACAACAGGTAGAAAGGAGGGACAATTAGCAAGACAACCCCTATAAAGGAGTGGTTCTGCAGGTGGTGACCACAGACCTTTTCTCTGTTCTCATCCTTTCTGGCTGAGGTTTTGGTCACGTTTGCATTCTGTCAGTTCTCTCACCATAGAGGTAGCATGAGGCGATGTCTACAACTCACAGAAGTTGCTCAGGTAGTGCAGCTCATCCAGGATGCACATCAATGCGAGCTGTGGCAAGAAGGTTTGCTTTATCTGTCAGCACAGTGTCCACAGCATGGAGCAGATACCAGGAAACAGGCCAGTACACCAGGAGACATGTAGGAGACTGTAGGAGGGCAACAACCCAGCAGCAGGACCGCTACCTCCTCCTTTGTGCAAGGAGGAACAGGAGGAGCAGAGCCAGAGCCCTGCAAAATGACCTCCAGCAGGCCACTAATATCCATGTTTCTGCTGAAACTGTCAGAAACAGACTCCAAATCCAGACCTCCAAGGGGTAATTTTTTTTATTTACATTGATCATTTTTATGTTATTTTGTTCTTAACACATTCCACTATGTAATAAATAAAGATTTTCAACTGGAATATTTTATTCTTATATTATAACACATTCCAGGATGTGTTATTTTAGTGTTCCCTTTATTTTTTTTAGCAGTGTAGTTTGTAGTTTACAGATATCCTTTTGTTGGATTAGGAAATAGAAGGATAAGGACTGAGATGCGCAATATATCCTGTGATACTCCACCATCAAAATGAATATCTACTCTGCTTTGCCTTTTTGTCATCACTGCCCTTCTAAGGCAAACCTGAGATGGTGGATGTTTACAAATGATATACATTGACAGAGCTTGCTGTTGTTATTGATCTTCAGGAGTGTAGCGGTAGTGTGAAAATGGCATCAATGGCTCGTGGGGCACCACTGTTATACTGTTGGAAGGCACTCAATGTATGACAAATCTATTCTCAGTACACCTTCGCTATGGCAGCTCTAGAACATCCCAGAAAGTTTCAAACACATAGTTTAATACATCTCAAAATGTAATATACACATTTCATTTCTCCATTAAAAACGTGACCATGATGCTGGTTCCATGTGCAATGAACCAGCATTTCTTCTGATTTGAGAAGCCAGAGATTACGCCTGGATGTCAGGGTTGCAAGAAGTCACAGGAAGACATCTTATAAACTACTTGGTAAAATATCAGATATACCAATGTCAGACATACCAATATCAGAGGTAGCAATATCACATACCAGGGGTGGGCAGCAGCTGGGTTGACCTGTAGCTGGAGCCAAACAATGGCAGAGTGTATGAGCAGACTCACCCAAAGACAGTACCAAGATAGATAGAAGGCCAAGGTTGCATGAACCAATGTAGTATGAGTGAATCGCTGGTGTTCTATCCATCCATCTTCTTAACCACTTAATCCAGTTCAGATTTGTGGTGAGTTCCCATACCCCTTCACTGGACGCTGGCATCCCACTATTTTAGCCAAACTCTGCACAAGGTGTCAATCCATTGCTGGGCACACACAGTGAGATACACACACTCACACCAGGACTTTAGAATAACTGATTCACCTGCGGGACTCTGGAAGTAACGAGGAGACTCCAGAGGAATGCCCCCAGTCATGGGAGGGCATAGAAACTCCACCCAGATTTCTATCAACACTGATAGAAATCTTATATCATCCAATTATATCAGAAAAACGACACATTGCTCGGGTTGTAAGGAAGAGGCATTGATTTCATGTCTGGTCCTACTGAGTAGTGGGGATAAAGCAGAGTCAGACAGACATGATGTGATAGATGTGAAGCAGTTGTTGATGTTAATCTGTATGTTTGTCATCTCTGTGGTAAACCTTATTTAGTTTGGGCTGCTCAATGAAGGGTTTCTTTTCCTGTAATTGGCAATCGCCAAGAGCCTATTCGAGACCACGAAAGCATGCTTATTTTCAAATCGCTGCTCTAGTTTGTTCCTGTAGCTCAGTTTTGTTGTTCAGTTATGATTGGGCCCTCCTGTAGTTTTCCTTATCTCCACTCCACAAATAAACATCCTCGTAGGGACCAGCAAAATGTCCCCAAAATGTCAGTGTTCATCGTTTCTTATCACTGTGGGGATATTTGGTAAATACACAGCACAAGCAGAACCAGTCCCAGACATGCACTCAGCAGTTTTTCAGATGATGAAGGTTAGGAAGTTTCTATTGCCCCAAAAACATGAAACTGGTTGGCTGTTGGTCCTGCAGCATCACTGCCAGCCTCCTCATCTCTGAGTCTTTTTATCTGCTGTAGCCTTCAGCCCAACTCTGTAGCTCAGGGCAAATCTGCTTCTGTCTTTTCTCAGTTTTTGCTTACAAAGATCTGACATGAAATCCTTCACTTTGCATCAGCCTCTCTCAGATCATTCTCCAGAACACCCTCATAGTGTATGACATCCATCATATGACATAGTGTATGACATGGCTATGGTCCAATATTCTAATGTAGACAACAACAATCCAGTGTACAAAAGTAAGGATATATACTTAGTAGACAGTGTCCATTTTTAGACACAAGCTCTAGGGGAAACCTGTTAGGTCATGTCACCAATGCAGGTACCATCTTGAATGCTGCCATCTTTAATTCAGCTTCAGTTGTACAAATGTTATGGTTGGTGTGTGACACATCAAACTGGTAGAGAATTTCACCTGAAAAACAGTGGTTTCAAGTCAACACAACTCATACTCCTGTTAAAACAGTGATCATTCTTTCTTGATGTGCAGTTTTCCCAAAAGTGGATTTGTCATAGGGGTCCAGTTGGGTGTCCAGCACATTCTCCGGATTGAAGCCCTCTGGATTTCTATATGTTGGCTCATTTCAAGGCTCTTGTTTACTCGGTGATGATACAGAATGTTGCTGATCTTAAAAACAGAGTTGTTGATGCTTCAGCCAGATGTTTTGGTGAAAGTTAATCAGAAATGGGAGCCTGAAACAATCCAACATAGTGGAACATATTCTGTACCCCTTATGCTCATTTTCTGGTAAACTCATGACCAGACATGTTTCCTGTCAAAGGTTATATTTTGACATCCTAAGACTAAATTTACTGATTATTATTTTCAAACTGTTATTTAATGTCCACATCTGGACATAATTAGGACCTCACCTGACACCCTGCAGATATTTTCCTCAGCCTGCTCTGCTGCTGACTTTACAGCACTGTACACAAACTCATTCATTGATGGAGTTTCATAGAATTTAGAGACTGAAATTCAACTCTTACTAAGATACTTCTACACAGTAAATCTGCCAGTGTTAAATCAACACTATTAGAGTTAAATTAACACTGAGAGTGTTGCATTTTGACACTCTCAGTGTTAATTTAACTCTAATAGTGTTGATTTAACACTGGCAGATTTACTGTGTACCCATTTTATGTTTACTCCAGCTTGTAACCTGACTGCAAGCCTACAGATGATATTGTAGGTGCTGTGGCTGGAGATGTTTAGTAACAGGTTTTCATGTTAAATCAATATGGCTACAGACTAGTTCGTTTATGACCTATGACACACTCCAGGAGGTGAAAAAGCTCTTGATGTCCTTTCTCTTTTTTGGCATAAATGTGATGTTATGACAGTTCATGTGAAGAACTGAATTTTGGTTAGTGCTTTAGGATTTTGACTGACAGCCCTGATAACTAACCACTGATCATCTCTGCCTCCATGTCTGACAGTAAGTACAGTATTTGCAAATTGTGATGTGACCCTGATAGCCCCTCACTTTCAACCAATCAGATGTTAGAAATCCTAAACATCATCTTGGAGGCACAGCCTCCGGGAGGCACAATCAGAATTATCTGCTTGAAAAGATAGTTTGAGTTTTTGAGAATTTGAGTTTGCTTTTTTGAATGTTTCTACTATCCATATGCAAACCTACAGCCATGCATGAAGCACATCACTGTGTTTCTGGTCAAATTCTTGCCAGTTTGATGTGTCACACATCTACATTCACATTTGTAAAATCCAAGATGTCAGCATTCAAGCTGCCCACCATGTTGGTGAAGTGTCCTTAACATGTTTTCCTCTTCCCGTACAGCTTGTGTGTCCATACTTTTGAGACACCTTGTATATTCAATTTAGTACAGAGTGAGTGTACCTTAGCTAAGCAGAAGTTTGTTCTCTGTAAACATTATATCTTATTTTCAGTTAAAAACTTAGCAAAATATAATATAACACAGTGTTTAGGTGAGCAAGTGATGATTTTGTGATGAAGGTATTTCCTCACAGCTGCAGTATAAAACTAAAGCGCTTCAGACATGACACATTCATTAATTGACCATCTATCTGGTGTAAGGTAAAAAATGCATAAGTCATTTTTTTTAACTATCACTTAAAATACACCAGAAACGTGTCCACACCATGATTCTAATTGATGTCTTGCTGTGTTTTACACGTCACAGCCACATAGCCCAAACTGACCCGAAGTGAGATGAACAGGTGGGACAGAGGGAGAGGGAGAGATCGGAAGAAGAGAAGTGAGAGTGTGGAAGACAGTGTCCAAAGCTTAACCATAACTACTACTAATTTTAACCCTAATGGTAATGTAACCCAAGCATGAAACATAACTACTACTAGCCTAACCCTAACCTTGCCCAAACATTTATTACTAGCCTAACCCTAACATTACCCAAACCTTATCCATAACTACTACTAGCCTAACCCTAATCTTACCCAAACCTTATTCATAACTACTACTAGCTTAACCCTAACCCTAACCTTACCCAAACCTTATCCGTAACTACTACTAGCCTACCCTAACTTTACCCAAACCTTAACTATTACTAGCCTAACCCTAACCTTACCCTAACCTTACCCATCACTACTACTAGCCTACCCTAACCTTACCCAAACCTTAACTATTACTAGCCTAACCCTAACCTTACCCAAACCTTATCCATAACTACTACTAGCTTAACCCTAACCCTAACCTTACCCAAACCTTATCCATAACTACTTCTAGCCTACCCTAACCTTACCCAAACCTTAACTATTACTAGCCTAACCCTACCTTTACCCAAACCTTATCCATAACTACTACTAGCCTAACCCTAACCTTACCCAAACCTTATCCATAACTACTACTAGCCTAACCCTAACCTTACCCAAACCTTATCCATAACTACTTCTAGCTTAACCCTAACCCTAACATTACCCAAACCTTAACTACTACTAGCTTAACCCTAACATTACCCAAACCTTAACTACTACTAGCCTAACCCTAACATTACCCAAACCTTAATCATAAATGGAAGCGAAAGCAGAAGTTTTGCAATAAAAACTTAATGCTTGAGCGCACATCAGTGTTTACCTAAGCCAGTCAATATGTCACCCATTCATTCTGCTTCCTGGCCACTTACAAGCTACTACTCGACTTTAAAAAGAAAGAAATTCGCCTCCGTAGGTGTGTACTTGTTGCTGTCATCCTGCTTCCATCCCACCATCACCAGGTTCATCCCAGTCATGCTGCCCAGGGGGTGGCTCTGCCTCTGCCGCCCATTTGTCCGGCATTGTCAGTTTTATACCAAATGCTGCAGACCACAAAGACCCTACTTATTAACCTCTTTGCTAATATCCTGTTTCAAGTTTTTTAGTCACTTCTACCATCCTAACCCTAACCTTACCCAAGCCATAACTACCACCAGCCTAACCCTAACCTTAACCAAGCCATAACTGCTACTAGCCTCACCTTAATCTTACCCAAACCTTAACCATAACTACTACTACCCTAACCCTAACTTTACACAAACTTTAACCATAACTACTACTACCTAAACCATAACCATACCTACTAGTAGATTAACCCTCACCTTGCCCAAACCTTATCCTAACATTAACTTAACCAGAACTACTACTAGTCTAACCCTAACCTTACCCAAACCATAACTACTAGCAGTCTAACCCAAACTCTACATGTGTTCACTTTAACATTGAATGATTTAGGTTGTGGGAGTCAGCTTATGCTATATTAATCACAGTGAAAACTGATGAAAGCTCCCAACAGTGTGAGTGTTTAAACAGGTGACCTACATTATGGCACAAACATGACACAGACACTGCTAAACTTTCATAACATACATTGTACTTCACACTCTGTAGACTTTATGAACATACACTGTAAAAACTGAACATTTTAATGATGTTTCGACAGTAAACACACACACTTCATTACACACTTTATCCATGTATGAGTTTCCTATTCTGCAGTATTTTCTGCTCCTTCGTTTTTATTTTTCTATGTTTTTTCTATCAAAATATTTAACATGAAGGATTTTGCTTCTCTTCTTGCATATTTTATGGCATATTGTATTTGACATTTTTGTCATATTTGATTTAACTCAAGTTGCCAGAAAGCTGTCATCAACCCATGACAGTCAAACCATGCTGTGTATGATCATGTCTTAGACTACCAGTCTAACCCAAGCTCTAATCTTACCCTAAGCTTAGTCTTAAAAATGTCTTAGACTAAAATCCAACAATACTGTCCAGCATTGGACACTGAACACACATTCAAACAAACAATAACCCCTTCAATTCATGCTCCAACCTTCACTGGTGTGAGGTTGTTAAGTAATACTGTGTGATGTGCCTCTCGTCCTCCTGTCTGTCCTGAGTGATTGCAGGTTCAGTCAGACACCAGCAGCTGAAACAGCCTCTAATAGATCTGCTTTAGAAAAGCTGTCAGTCAGAGTCAGTCACTGGACTAAGAGCAGGAAGATCACTAACGAGGAGGCTTCATCTGTCTGTCTGTCTGTGCATCTGTCTATCCATCCACCCATCCATCCATTAACTAAGTCAAAAGCTTGTTGAAATGTGCATTGTTTGATGCTATTACCTTTCAAATACTTAAAAAATGTGTCTGCAGAGATTTCTGCTTCATTAATGCTTTGTATAAATTCATCTCCAGCACTCATCTTCATCAAAGGCACATGTGTACCAAAACTGTCACAACAAGCAGGCTGGAATAGTTTCTTTCACAGACATTGTGTTCATGACATGCCATAGATTAACTTACTATTAATTAATGAGAGACCATATGTCATGTATATGATACATAAAATATGATGTGATATATGATGTGATATATATATATTTTATACATATGAGACAACACAGCATGACATATGACACAGTATGATATTACAGGAGAAAATATGATAAAGTATGTTATATAATATGATACAATGCAATTACATACTATATGATATACCTTTAGGATGAACACAGGCACTTCAAAGGTGGCCTAATAGAGGTAACAAGACTGCAATCTGTGCAATCCATGCCATCATCACGCTCGTTTGCTCCTATTTCCAAACTGTTGCACTAGATTCCCACAAGTGCTGCAATGTGAAGATCATTTTAACCATTAGAGCCTGTTTTATAATCATTACGCTGTGCTTTGTGCCTTAGGAACTGACTCAGAGGAGAGGTAAACTTTAATGATGGTGAGTAAGAGACAGGAGAGTGTGTTAAAGCCAAACATATTCTGTAGCTGGAAATGGATTTGTTCTCAAAGTTAGACTAAATATTTCCAAAAGCTCAGCTTCCATTCACGCTAAACAACTTCCTTTTGTTAGAGAAGTTCTACAGTGATCACATCCTGAAGTCTGAGTTTGACATTAAGCAGAGCATACTCTTCGCCTCCATGGTTGACATTTTGGCTGCTCAGGAGAAAGCTCAGACATGTTCTCTGTCTAATTGGACTCTCTATTTGTCTGCTATGGGCAGAGAAAGCTCTACTTGCCATCGCTTGAGCTTTTAATTTGGTGCAATGATTCTTAAAAGTAGATACTGAAGGCTGTAGAGATTTGTTTTTGGGGTGATTTAATTGCTGATGTTCTGCATGTGCTGTTCTGGTGGCTGGAGATTATAATTGTCTGTATGGGCTTATTGAGGATGACAGATTTCACACCAATTAAAGGGGGTTCACTGGTGTCATTGTTTGCATTATAGACTTTATATCAACTTTATCCAAACTTCAGATGCTCTGCATCTGTCTTATGGTCCCCAGTACCAAAATCAATGAATACTCTACAAGTTTAAATTACACAAATGGTTTTGGGATAAGACTGGGATAATTTAGGTGTAGTATTTAGCATTTAGTAGCCTCCTAAATTCAGATCTAAACTAAGGGCAGTTTTGGCCCAAAATAGAAATGTAATTCAGATGTTTCACATGGCTGCATGTGGGCCAGATTTCACTCAGAGTTTAACTGCCGTGTGTAATCTCAAACGTGACTAGAACAGGTGGGCCAATTTCGGCCCAAAATACATTCATCATTGCCATAACTGATGCATAAGTGTCTTAACTGGGCCATATTAAGTCCAGAAATGTGTGGTATCAGGCCCCAACTGAATATTAAGATTAGATTAAGATCAACCAATTTAGCCAATGTGATTTTTCACACAACCTCCGCATTTAACCCATTCATGCAGTGAAACACACACAAGGCTGTGAGAATTTGGGCCCGAAGCGGTGGGCCTTGCTGGGATCGAACCAGCGACTTTCTGGTCACAAGACCACATCCTTACCACTAGGCCATGGCTGCCCCCATAGTGTTGCAATAACCAGTAACCAAACTACTACACCATACATAGATTCTTAGAGTATTAAATAATAAAAAATAACACTATTCCAACGTGATGTTAGTCTTGATTTATTATGATTGTGGTTACGGAGTTGTGGGGTGATGATCAGTAACACTCGTCACTGAATACAATCAAATCTTCACAGCAATGCTCTAAAATTGAGTAGAAAATCTTCCAGGAGACAGTTACTCCAACAAAAGCACAATAAACTCTTTTTAATACTCTTCATTTCAAAAGAAACAATAAATGAGCAGGTGTCACACAACTTTGTCTACATACTGTATCTGTTAAAGAGAACCGTCATTGTAGTCAAGATGTCTAGACCCGAGTCTGAGTCAAAACTAAGACCAGGACACTTTGAGCACAAGTCTTAGACTCGACTCGACTACTAAACATCTGAGTTGTGCTCAGAGTCAAGACAGAGACTTTTAGTAGTTCCGTCTGATGTCGTTTTCACACCAGAACTATGTGGTCCGGTTAAAACAGACTCTGGTTTGTTTGCTCACTTGGTGCGGTTCTTTATCGCCAGGTGTGAAACAGTGATCGCACTCGGGTAAGGATCAAATCAAACGTACAGAGACCTGTGAGAGGAGGTGGTCTCGGGCGAACTCTGGAACGTGATTTGACCTTGATCTGACTCGACTATGCTCCAACTCCAAGTCTGAGCTAAACAGAGAGCCATTTAGCACTAAAACTGTAGTGTTGCCGATGTCACGCATCACTAACCCACCACATACTGTGTCACGCGTCGGTTCCAAGTGTCACACGCCGCTGTTTCACAGCAGATAAGTGAGAGCTCTCAAGACAGTTAAACAGCGTAATGGAGCTGTGGCTCGGGACAGGTGAATGCCGCGCAGCAGCCGCGAGACAGTAGGTGAACGCCAAGAACGACAATTTTTGCACTGCTGCTGCTCTAGTGTTTACTTTCCTGCTCCTGCACCAGACAGCTCTGACCAATTAGAGGAGACAACATATTCATGTTGGGGCACATTTTGGTGCATTTAGGTTTGTGCCTGTGTGAAAATAAACCAAAAAGCGGAGGAAACGCTGAAAGTTAAACAAACTCAGTCTGATTTGGACCAGAGAAATGAACTACAGGTTCAAAAACACCTGAATTACCAAGACCAAAACGTATTGATCAAGACTGATTTAAGATTTAAGATATTTTCACCTTCTAAAATAATTTGATTTATTCTGTTTGACTGGACTGTTGATATTCAATAATAGAAAACAAGTTTAGATTCCAATTAACATTAGACAAGACTTTTAAAAGTAGAGCCTGAGTGAAGATTAAGACCAGGACACATTAAATCTGGGTAAAGACCAAGGCTTCCCAAGTCATCACATCTGAATTGAGACTAAAACTTTTAGATGTCAAGACCAAGACTTTTAGAAGTTGAGTCCAAGTCAAGATCAAGACAAGGACATATTGAGTCCAAGTCAAGAGTGAGATCACATTAAGATATTTTCATCATACAAAAATAATGTTTATTCTGTTGATATTCAATAACAGAAAACAAGTTTAGTTTCTAATTAACATTAAAATGCATTGGACTCAGCTGGCCTCCAAACATGTACCAAGTCTGAGACAAGACCGAGTCCAAATAAGGTCAAGATTAGACTCAAGACTGAGACCAGATTCAAGGACTACAACACTACATACAGGTGAGGCAATTAGTAACTGGATTTGAGTTTCAGGTGTATATGTGTATCAGTATGTTCATGAGGATGGAGGTCCGCTCAGCCCTGGTACGGCTGCACGTCTAACGCCTCTAAAGTTAAGCTTTATCTTTAAGACTTATCATTATGACAACACGGTTTAATTTGCTAGAAGCAAAATTTCTCATTGTGTGGAGAGCAGAAACAAACAAGTGGTTATGACTGGATGTGTAATTTGTTCATAGATCCATACTGCAGTCTACACTGTAATGGCCCCAAACCATAACAGAATAATTATAGACTGTTAAATTAAACTGCATTACCATTTATATGACTCCTTACACAATCCCGAACCACAGTATAACCCTGAGACCAGCACTGCAATCAGGAACAATCTAAGATAAAGCGATAGTATAAAGAAAAACAAAGGGAATAGGTTAAGGAGGAGAGATAATTAATGTTTTGGGTCTGAAAAAAGCTCAGATCAAACAAAACAAAGTAAAAGCTGATCAAGCCTCTCCAATGGCCCCAATATTGCAACATCAAAAGACCTCCTATCATCAGCCAGAGATAACAACACTACACTCTCTGTATTTATGGTAATATAAGTGAAATACACACACACAGAGAGAGACAGAGAGAGAGAGAGAGAAAGAGAGAGAGAGACAGAGAGATAGGGGGCATACAGAGGGGAGGATAGATAGATAGATAGATAGATAGATAGATAGATAGATAGATAGATAGATAGATAGATAGATAGATAGATAGATAGATAGATAGATAG
>BRDA01064810.1:0-10457 GCA_036984385.1 Crenuchus spilurus
ATGTAGCGTAGCTGGCATAGACAAACAAGAGAAAATAGTAAACCGGATGTTGCCGGTTGCGCGGTGCATTCTGGGATTTGTGAATAGGGCGAATAGAGCACTTTACAAGCTAGTGAATAATACAACAAAGTAAGTAAAAAAAAACAATGAATGCAACACACCAATGAATATAATAAAAAATACTGTAAAACTAATAAAATACTAATAAAATAAACTAAAATTAAATTAAATTAAATAAGATAAAATAAGTCTCATGCTGGGTTAAAAGCCAATGAATAAAAATGACTTTTAAGAAGAGTTTTAAAAATGGACAGTGATGAGTTAACTTCATGATTTCTTATGTGTTCCTTCATAGTCTAGATGACTTCAGTATTAATTTACAATGTAGGGGGAAAAATGTAAAATTAAAACATTGAATGAGAAGGTGTGTCCAAACTTTTGACTGGTACTGTATAATATCTAATCTCTTACTGCCACATTGCCTAATTGAGTGTTTTCCAACTTGCGTTTGTTTCCAACTTTTATGTGTACCAGTATCATATCATACAATGTATTTATCAAGTTTTTTTATGAGCTCAATCAGATAGAGGGGCAAAAAAACTGTCACAGAGGCTGGCTGCCTAAGTGGAGTTGAGCAATCCTGTCCTCTGAATTTACAGCCTTTTACCTGAACTTTGAACTCGGGAGTAAGTGACAATGTCTAGCTTTTTAACTAGCTATGGTTATAAATCATGCCTTTGTATCTTAATTAATACAGGCTGCAATATTTTATTTTAGATTGTAGACATGATCCTAAACTGGATAATAGGATATTCAAGTACATCATGTGTCCAAACGTTTGTAGACAGCTGTAGACAGTTTTCAGCCATGAGAGCATTAATGAGGTCAGGTAATGATGGTGGATGAGAGGTTCTGGATCACTCCAATCCTGTTATATCTCCAGAGCCCAATGCAAGGAGGGTTTATAGCCCTCTAGCTGACATTTGACATTGGACATGAAGATCTTGAGTGTCCCCTTTTAGTGGTAATGCTTTTTTTTTTTTTTTTTAATGCAGATGGTAGATAGTGCAGGATGTTTTTCTTGAGACAGCACAAGAAATTCAATCTGCCACAGACCCTGGTGATACAATTCTACACAGCAAACATCAAGTCCATCCTCATCACATTCATAACTATCTGGTTTGGTTCCTCCAGCTCCCACGAACGAGTCAAACTCCAGCACATCATCAGCCCAGCAGAGAGGATAATTAGATGTAATGTGCCAACGCTTCAGGAGATCTACACCAGCAGAGTGAGGAAGCACACTGGCAAAATCACAACTGACCCCACACATTTTGGACATCACCTCTTCCAGACACTCCCCTACTCAGGACCATCAAAACCAGCACGCATACAGCTTCTTCCTCAGAGCTTTAGCTCAACAACAGTGGACACCTCACACTGAAGTCCATAAACTAATCTACAGCTGAACTGAGCTTCCAAATGTCACTGATTTGAACTGAAACTGGATTCAATCACAAAACAACACTGCTACATGTTGCTCATCTGCACTATGTTTACACAGCTGTACAGATGTTCAATCTGTAACTGTTCATATCATCTGTACTTTCCGTATATTATGTGTGTATACTGGTCTACTATTTACATCCCTCTTAGCTCCCTCAGCTCTTTATTACTCTTATTTCTTTAGTATTTTTCTAACTTCATTATTCTCTATTCTACTTACTGATTATTGTGTTTGTTACATGTCATATGTGGGTCACTCTCAACAAGTCAGATTCCTCGCATGTGTAACATACTCCTGATTCTGATTCAGAATGCATATGCCAGCAATCCATTTAAAGGAGAATTCCACCAAAGTCTTTCTTTAGTTGATGTTCCAGTGGGCATATTTGACTATTTGTGATTGTGATGCAGATTTTCTATTTGAGAGTTTAAGTTCAGCACATCAAAAACTAGCCTAAGCAGTCCAAAAACAATAAAAATCTATATTTATGAACAATAAAGTACACACTTGGAATTCTGGTGTGCACTGAATAGTCCAGAGGCTGCACAAAAATTATCCTGTGTCACAGATATGGCAGATTGCACAATTTGTTGGGTCTTTTATTTTCAAACAAATGTAATTATATAATCTCTGAGTGAGAAGACAAGCACTTCTAGAGAGATCTGGGCAAATGACAAGAGGGTGAATGAGGTCAGGATGTTGATCACTAACCATCACATCCCCAACTCATCACAGTTTCACTGCTCCACAGCTCAATGCTTGGGGATGTTATACCCCTCTAGCTCCCTCCTGGCATTACACATGGTGACTGTAAGTTCATGTTTATCTGCTCCAGATAGTTCTGTTCTATTCTATTGGCAGTACTTCTCTACAGTGACTAGACAAGCTGTGTGTGTGCATTTCTATGTCTGTGACAGCAATGAGTGTAATTAAAGTACAGTATTTCAATACATTCATTAGAAAGGGTGTCCACAAACATTTGGATATACTGTATACAGTAATATATGTAGTACCAAGGCAATTGCACTGATGCTTACAAGGGGGCACTGCACCACCTGCTGGCTGATGGATATTTACTATCATGAAAAACATGAACAGAACATATATCTGGACATCAAATAATATTTAACATATCTGGACATCAAAGAGAAAATATAATATATTAGTAGTATTTTTATTTAAGTTTAAATAAGCTGGTAGTAACTTACTGGATGAAGCACATTTCTTCATGTAGGAATGATGTTTGACTTGAGCAACATTAATGTGTTTTAGCTTACAGCATCAATTTTCTATTGTATTAAACTAGTTATAATAAAGTTATAGTATATATATAATACAGTTACAGAATTAAAATACAAAACAAAGGATAACAATAAAGGATTTAAATAGCATCACAAATATATTTACATTTCAAAAGTGCCACAGAAAAATCCAGAATCTTCACTTGACTTATCATGACCTGATTTTTTTTAGAAGTTCAAAGTTTCAATGCAAAGGTAGATTGTAACTGTTGTCTTTTTAAGACCCCACTGTATTGATTCCTATTCTGAAAAGCTTCAGGACTACATGTCTTGATCATATTCAACCAAATAGATTTTTTGTCCTGCAGATGGTGCTATAGCTCTTGATGGAAGTGTATTTTCATCCAGGAGAGGGGACCATTCTCCATCATTTATCAATGTATAGGCTATACATTATTTATTTTTTATGCATTATTGTTATCATTTTACAAAAAAATAATCTTTTGCACCATTTCTAAAGTATCAATTCTGACATATCTATATCATATATTTTATATTCATTACAGGTAAAGTTACATTTTAAGCCTGTTTTCTTTTAATGTAAATACTGTATGAATAGTATTTTACTCAAGAAGATTCTGGATTTTTGATTTTTCATACTGATCAGCAGTAAAAACAAAAACAAAAGTCACTTTAAATATAATTCATATAAATGATGACAGTTCACCTTTTTGAATTTTCATAATATTCACATTTTTTGAGGTGCCACTGTTAATTTGTTTATTTACTTTTTACATTACAATATTAAGACTTATAACACCAAAAACTTATCGAATCCATTTTAACTCCATCAGCACTGATAGACTGTCTCTTGTCCAACCAAATTACTTGTGGTTGTCCATCCATCCATCCATTATCCCACCTTCTTAATCCTTATCAGGGTCGTGGTTAGTCCACTACCCCCTCACTGGGCACAGGACAGGGCATTACACTCAACTAAGCTCAGGGCAGGGCGACAATCCATTGCTGGGTGCACACATATACACATTCACACAAACGCAGACACAGGCACAGACAAATTATAATAAAATAAAATAAGCAAGCACACCAGTCAGTTGTAGCAGAGTGCAAAATGATCTACTCATGAAGTTTGTTATGTAGCAGTTTCAGGTTTATAGTATTGAATGCTGAGCTAAAATCCAAAAACACAATTCTGGAATAAGTTTTTCTTAAGGTGTTGAAGGATGAGGTGAAGTCACATGTTTACCGCATCATCTACAGACTTGTTGACTTAAAATGCAAATAAGCAGGGGGCTGGGTGATGTTTTCAAGATGCACTAATACCAGTTTATGAACAGATTTGCAGTCTGCAGTCATTTGGTCCTTTGATGGCTGATTTTTTTGGACTTATAGTGGAGTGCTTAAAGCAGAAGGGTAGTTCGCACTGTGTTGGTGATCTGGTGAAGATCTGTGATAAGACTTATGTGAATTGGTCAGCACAAACCTTCAGACAGTAGGGTGAAACACCATCTGGGCCTGATGCTTTCTTTGCCATCTATTTCTGGACAAATTTGCTTTTATCTTCACAGATCTTCAGAGCAGGGTGAGGGGTAGTTGGTGAGAGAAGGTATTGATATTTGTGCTTTAGACTCTGTGGTGTGAATTTGAGTTGAGTAGTATGTGAATGTTGGGATTTTAGAACTTGCTGTAATGTGTATTCAGTTCGTCGGCCAACTGATGATCCCCCATGGTCTGCAGGGATGGCTTCTTATAGCCATCTTCTTCTTGAATGTTTGCCAGCTTTTCCACACAGCATTTCAGGTTTTTTCACTCAAATAGTCATGAGAGAATACTGGCAATAGATTCTGCAGTTTGTTTGATACAAGGCAGCACAAACACATTAGAAAAATAACTACAAATACACATAACAGATTGTATTCAAGCTTGCACAGAAGGAAGATGATTTAAGGACTAATGAATGATGATTGATCAATGTGTTTATCTGAGGAACAGAAGATGTTTACTCATGGTGTCTTGAATTAGACATTTTTCTGTCAGACGACTCATTTAGTCAAATAAGAGAAACCTAATGCAGACATTTGGTTCTTTGTCTTTCCATCTGTCTAAATCAAGTTGGGCTGATTTCCTGGATGTGGATTAAACTCTGTGTTGGACTAAATTGCAAAGCTACTGATGGATCACCATTGTAAATTCTTTTCATTTTCAAAATCTATTTTATATTTATGATGTACTGTACAGGGTGTTCCAACTGTTGAGGTTCTAGTACATATATTCCTTAAATAAATATACAATCATATAAAAATGTATTATTGTATACAAGTTCATTTTTATTAACATTTTAATTCAAAAAGGTAATATTTGAGACATTTTATTTTTAATTACATGTGAAACAACATAATTCAAGAATTTTTCTATTTTCTAATGTTCAAATAATTTGATATACTGGATTTTCATACTGATCATGAAATATGTCAACTTACATGAATAGACAATATATGAGCTTATCTCTTTGAATTAAATTGTGAACCAAAATGAACTTTTTCACAATTGTTTTGATGTATAAATATACATTCTATTGGCTAAGGCTGTTCTCTAAAACAAGCACTTAATAACATCTCTATAATGCTCACTCATGTAGCTGGAGCTTCAGTTTTGAGATATGATCATAATCAGTATAGTGTTGATATTTCTATACTTCTATGTCACTGTAAGAGTGTATAATAATATTAGTTTGGGAAGACGCTGAAGGGAGGTGAATCTGGTCCAGACAATCTGTAAGTTTCAGTGATTTTAATCACAATACAGTGATAATAATAATAATATTAATAATAATAATAATAATAATAATTTCAGTTTATATTTAGCCTTTCTCAAACCCAAGGACGCTTCACAAAATGTGGGAGAATGAAAATGGAGAAAGAACAGAGTTTTAAAGAGGGAAAAAGTTGGGCAGTCTCTGAGTGACTGAGGTAAGAAGTACACTTTGGGGACCATGACACTGAAAGATCTGCCTCCCTGCAGTGACCAGATTGCACTTTGGAATAATTAACAGACCAGAATTAGAGGACTTAAGTATTGGAGAAGGGAAGTAAGGATGCAGAAGCTCTGCTAAGTAGGCTGGAGCTAGACCATGGAGAGATTGGAGAGTTAATACACAGTACAGATATATATCACATTGTAGGCCCATATTATGGAAAACCAAACATTTCTTCCCTTTTATTTAAATAAATGACTTGGTAAATGATGTTATGTAAATGTACTATTCACTTTCCATTTCATGTAGCCCATATATGCAAACTAAACTGCAAAATCAATTTACAGTTTTTGTAATTTCACAGAAAGAAATACATATTACATAGAATACATAGAAATTTACATATACCAGCTTACTCCGCCTACAGAAGTTTAGCACCACCCATTCGCATTCAGGTATTTCAGTCTGAATGCTTTTTGAATGAGGCACAATGCCAGGCTACAAATCAAAACAGCGACTATTAAATAAATCAATCTTATATGCACAGTAAAAAACAGCCTGGTTGGAAAAACAAACATGAATTATACAAATTCACAAAGTTTACAAGTGGGCACAAGATAATGTAGGATATGGGCCCTTTAACTATTATTGTAGAGTATTCTTTTTAAGCCTAGTTTTTTGTGTCCCTTTTAAAAGGTAATAGAAATATTATAGATAATAATAATAATAGAACATATATTTTTTTGCTGTCATACTAAAGCTCATTTATTTGTTTGTTGGCTGCCCTTTACATTATGTGATCATGTCATGACAAATTGGGCAGAAGAGATGTGTACATGTGTCTTTACATTTTTGTTCCTATTCTGGATGTACTGTATGACATCATTACAGATGAGGTGTGGATGATATTCACTACTGAAGACATAAAAACATCCAGAGATGTCATACAGAGCAGCAGAGAAGAGAGAAGGTCAAAGCAGGAGAGACTGGTAAGTCCCGTATGAATACTTAGTGTGAGGATGTGTACCAGACCAGGTAAAGTTATGCCAAGAATTCAGTGGATGTCTACTTCTCATCCTGCACTCTCAAAAATGTTTCTTTTAAAAGATTAAATTACATGATGCTGCCTTAAGAGAAAAAAGCAAAGGGTCTTAACTCAAAACAACTCATTTCTAGCTGCCCTTTACATTGTAAAAAACATTTCATGATGATTGGCATAGTAGAAATTAACCATTTTCTTAAAAGTACTACCTGAAGTTATTTTTTTATTTTTTAGCTTTACTAAAAAATTTTTTTAAATAATGTTTTATTATTTTTTAGCTAGTTATCATTTTGGGGATAAGAGGTTTGGTGATTTTTTTCAGCTTAGAATTCTTTAGATTATATAAACCATATAAAACATCATCTTTGATACATACCGGTAGTTGAGTTTTAAGACCTCTTTGCCATCAGTGTGATAATTAAAAAGACAAATGATTTTACATAATGTATTATGATAAAAATGATAATATGAAAATCCTGATGTATACAATCATATACAGGTAATTTCCCCCCTGATGGATATCCATGCATTGCATGCACCAGAGGATACATACACTTGAAATGACTAGAATAAAAATATAAAGGAAAGTCAATTTTGTTCTGTATGTTTAAAATTGTATAAACAATATGATGTGTTCAATAGATGCTGAATGAATCAAATATACAAAAATGCTGTATTAATTTCACTTAAATGTTTATGTTATGTTAGTACATTAGAACAGTCCTGACAGAAAAGTGGTTTACTTTTGTCTTCCTTCCTCGACCTTTGGAGGCCGTGGTGACGTTGATCCATTGAGCTTTTTCAGCTCCCCCCCCACTCACACACACAGCTATGCTGATGCCTTTATCTGTGTGTCACTTATTGAGTGAGTGTGTGTTTTAGGACAGTGTGATTATGTGGGTGTGTGTTGTATGGAAGATATTCTGCACTTGCAGGATGATTGATCGGTTCAAAAGGTTCAGCTCACTGCAGCCCACACGGCCAGGGCAGAGTGTCCAGCTCTCCATCACACACCTTTACTCTCAAAGCTCGGAGGTGACAGTGCTGTGACACACACATATTTCACAGCCCACTCTCTCTCTCTTTTTCTCTCTCTCTCTCTCTCTCTCTCTCTCTCTCTCTCACACACACACACACAAACACACAAAAAAATCAGAAGTTTTTGCTCTTAAATGTAGAATTTGCTGACCAGTTCCTTAGATTCTTACAATTGAAAAACTGGCTATTTGTATTTAAATTGCTTTAAGGGATACTTAGGCTAAACTAGTCCATCTCCAAAATGCAGAATTTCAGGAAAAAAGTTCATAATTTAATTAAAACTCTCATATTTGTTTATTTATTACATGTAAAGTTATACATTTCAAGCCTTTTTTGTTTTAATGTTGATGCACGTATAGTAATTTATTCAAATTTGAAATGAAATATTATAATAATCTGATTTTCATGAGCTGTAAACCAAACTGGTCTTCCTCTCTATTCAAGATGGTCATCATCACTTAAACCGATTGTAGATCAGCACTTACTACTTTTAAAGTTTACTTTTAAAAGTTCACAACTCCAGTTTTAAAGTAAAGAAGCTAAATTTGGACTCATGGCCTATTTGGTACTTTAACATAATGCTTTAATGTGTGTCTTGAACTCATAGCAGCTGAAAGCTCTTTTGTTTCATAAGTGTTGGGTAATTTACAGGTGGATCTTCTGGGTGTGGATAATAATAGGTTCTTGCTTAAAGCATTCAGGAAGGAGGGAGGGAGCTAGGTTTGTGTGGGTGAGTGGGTAGGTAGGTAGGTAGGTAGGTAGGTAGGTAGGTAGATAGATAGATAGATAGATAGATAGATAGATAGATAGATAGATAGATAGATAGATAGATAAACAGTCATATTTTATATTCATTATTTATTACATTATATTAATAACCTTTTTTGGTTTCTGTGTTGAATACTAATTTACTCAAACTCTAAATGAAATACATTTAAAAACCAAAGGTGGTCATAATATTCTGATATCACTTTGTATATATAAAGGAAAAGGGATATACACATTTTTTACATTGACCTGCTCTTTTCACTTCCCTGTAAAGTTACTATTAAGGAGATACAAGCTTTTGAGCAACTGTATACACCACTGATCAAACGTTTGTTGTCACCCAGAATTGCTACCACCAGGGTTATTGCAGGTTTCAGTGAGTTAAATTTAAGACTTTATTAAGAGCTTTTAAGACCATTCTCAGTGAAATTTAAGACCAGAATGACAAATTGCCAGAAACATTCTAATCATCCAAAATGCGCAAGCTTGCAAAAAAGAAAGGTTGAACCCGCAGGAGAGATTTGTATTGTATTTGTACTGTATTCACGTGCATGCAAAAATCTTCTTGCTCCCTCAACACATCCGCGTTCACTCAGAATTGTGGCACAAACATAACGTCATATCCAATAACACCGGGAAAATCCCACTTTTCTGGGAAAAAAACGTCTGAAAACTTGCTAAATATAACAAACAGTGTTAGCCAATGAGCATGTTAGCATGCAGTTATCATGGGATTTGTAGTTCCCACACCGGTAGCCCCAAAGATCTATATAACTGGATAGGACACACGTGACTTTTGAACGCGCCAGCATGGAGCCTCCATGTTGTGTGGAAGCAGAGCAAGCTCTGAAGGAAGCCAGCGTTTACAAACGATGAAAGTGCAATGTTTTGCCTTTAACTGTTTTACTTTATCGGAATTCTATCAGCAGAGACCAGGGGATCACATTCCACAAGTATGTATTCATTTTAAAACGATTTATTTGTAATAATCTGTGAATTATAGGCATAATCTCTGACCTACAATCTTGACGTAGTTCTGTAGACATTACACTAATAGTCAGGCTTGCATCAAACCAACAACACTCATGAAGTTAGTATCACAAACATTAACTCTTACTGTAATCAAATGTAGATATGCATCAGAACTCTAAACTACTAGAGTCATTTTTATAGCGACAATGATGCCGTGTCAGTGTTGTCAACTTAGCAGTGCCAGTGTCTAGCCCATCAGATTGTCTTATAAGTTACAGACAACACCTTTAAAATGACTAAAAAGTAAAATTAGTATTGCAGCATAAATAGAGCTTTACAATGTGTTTACTGTAACATTAAATGAACTCGGATGATTGCATTGAATATTTCTACATTTACTTTAATATGTATGAGGTCTCTGTGTTCTTTACTTTGGATTAAGACAGTCGACAGGTTGAAAAAAATTATAATTTGTATAGAGCCATCGGTCACTGGCTAGCAGCAGCAAGGCAAGAAAACATGGCTATATTTATGTCAGTGGCCATGTGACAGCAGCATTACACAATTTAATTCTTTGTCTTCTTTGTAAATAACTTACATTTTGAAAATCGGATCATTATTAACGATTTTACAGCCATTAGAAGTCATGCAAGCAGTAAGGCCTAGAGAAAATGTCAGCTACGGCAGATCCGAGAGCCGATCGTAGCCTAACATGTCATCAACCATTTTAATACTTTGATTAATGTTAACGAGCTTTTTATCCTCTTTGTAAAGAACTTTAAATTTTGAAAATCGGACAATTATTAGTGAAGTTAGAGCTTTGAGAAGGCAGCAGTGCTGGTCATGTGACATTGTTTATAAGCTTCACTTACACACAACATGGCGGCTCCATGA
>BRDA01064815.1:3155-14516 GCA_036984385.1 Crenuchus spilurus
TCTGTAAAATAATAGTGTACGGATAAGTACTTGTTGTTACAGTTACTCCAGTGCTCGTAGGTCATCTCAAAATTCCGGAACTGGGAATGCGTGTCGCTAACGAGGTCTAAGAGACTTAGAAAACTACTACAATACGTGCCAACTACTACTATTGAATTTTCAGAAACGATAAAATGCGACCCATTGTGGTAAGACCATAATGCATAACATCATCAAAAGATTCAGAGAATCTGGAGCAATCGCTGTGCGTAAGGGTCAAGGCCTTAAAACTCTACTGGATGCTCGTGACCTCATTGACATTGTTGTTCATGAATAGGCATGTGATAATAAAATGTCTAGTCACTTGGGGTAATTTCCAGAAGTGTGTTCTATGTGTTCCCAAAATTATGAACCATGAAGAAGAGAACAGACTGAAATACTCTGACTATCACAAAGAAAACAGATATGCCCCCCTTAGACATGCCTTTATATATCCTTCAATTAATCCTTTTTAAGTAATCAGTAATTAATTTTACTGGTACAGGCACATTTGAATTCATTTTAAATTATTCTGTATTTTCTCTCTGGTGTCACCGTGGGAGAAACCTTGGGGATCCCAGGCTCAGGGCGGGCATCTCAACCCAACTTCATCCATTTAAAATAACGTTTTTAGGAAATTGATGTTTACTACTCTATTAACATGCTTAGAGCTGTAAATTCATCTGATTGTACTTTGTTTTCAAAAATAATCATTTATGGAGGATAAAAATACACTGAAGTCTTATTGATATAAAAAGGTGAGTCTGAGGTGACGGCCAATTAAATTTTAACAACTGCACAAATGCAAAAACACATGAACTTTAACCTTTTATTCTATCATTGCATACCATTATGAGGCACTAGTAAATGATCTTTCAGTGTCTTGCTTAACCATTATTAATAATTATTTAGAAGAGTTAAGAAATTAAGGTAAATTAATATATTAGCAGTTTTGCATGCACTGATTGAAAGATAATTAATTGGAACTTTATTGTCATACTAATTGTCAGACTAATTAATGCTAAAAATTGCTTAATAATGTCATTAATATAATTTTTTTATGATTATTTGAGACATTACTTAACATTTCAGTTAAGTACTGTTTACCATCCATTAACATTAATAGATGCTCCCTTATCAGCTCATTCATGTAGGTTTTGATATGATAGCGATGGCTTGCTAGAGTAGGCCAAACAAGAGTGAAGAAAAAGTCATTGCAGGTTTTGAAAGGAACTTGCAAACAGAACTTTTACTTCATACTGCCGACACGCTATATTGCTAACTTCAGTGCAATCCGCCGGATGCTAATAAGATGTAGTTTCACTTCAAAAGGCCTTGTTTTTCCATCTGAAAATAACCTGTTTACAATAAACAAGTCTACACCAATTAGACTTTAGAGAAAGTCATTGTCAGTTTTATTATGCATTACATCCATGTTCCTTTATTATAGTATTACACAAGACTTTTATCATCTGCTCTTCAAATGTGAGTGCGGCTCAGCTGCGCCCAAAAAAAGGCTGCTTTGTTAGCTTAGGGTAGTGGCAGCAAGCTACAATGCATGTACCTCTGATGAAACTCAGTGTAATGCTTGACAGCAGTATTTATTATAGTGAAGGTCTCTCCATATTTCTCTCTCAGCTCCCCCCTTTCTCTCTCTGACGTACTGCCTCTCTTCTCACTCTGGAACTCTTTCCATGCCTCTCTGCCTGTCTGTTTGTCTGTCTCTCATTCTTTCCTACACTCTCACTCTCTCTTTTTCCCCTCTGCCTGCTTTTCCCATCCCCAGTTCATCCAAATTGCATGGCCGTGACAGCAGAAAGAGTTCGAGCTCTCAGACATGCAGGCTTTTTCTGAGCAGCTCTGACTCAGAAAAGGAAAGGGGAAAAAAATAATAATAAAACAAGTATGGCAAGTATGGCTTTGCATGATGCAACACAAATATCATCACAATCTGCTCGATTAAAGCACCCGCAGTCTGGAGATGCGGCCTCAGATATGCAGGACGTTCAAAATATGGCCAGAAATAGCTGATGTCTAGTTAGAGGCCACTTATAATCATTTAGCCGTTTCACAGAAATATGTGAGTGTTGAAATCGGTGACCTTAGGCAAATGCGTTTGTCGAGTGGAATCTTATTTCCAGGATGTTGACTCGGCTTTAATTTCCTCATTCAGAGCAAAGAGTTTCACAATGAATGAGCTGCTGCATGCACATGCCGAAGGTGGATGTCAGGGTCTTATATGTCCACACCAGGCCATACGGCAGTCTGTCTCTGTCAGAAAATTGCTAGTTAGGTTTAAACTGTCTTGACCCATTGATGGCTTCACTCATTTTACCCCCCATGCCTCTTGCAATGACAGGAGGCTTTAATTGCGTGACACAGGTGGAGCTCAGGATCAGCACCTTTGGCTTCATTCGTCATTGATCATCATAGGGTGTGGAGAGTATCATATGGCGTCATTTGAATATGCGCTGGCTGCTTTGTGTACAGATAGTTGCCATGGCTGCAGTTGTGCCGTGCTTTGACTGCCAGTGTGTATGTGTGTGTGTGTGTGTGTGTGTCGACACAGTTCCTGTTAGCCGATGAGTGAAGGAGAAGGTTGAGCAATCCTCGCTCTATTGCGTAACCCTGCCCTTCTCTTTGGAGCTCTCAGGTGTGTTCTCACCCTCTCTCACTCTTACTCATTCTACCTCTCCCTCTCTCCCATTCCATGCTGCCCACTCTCCCAATCTCACCAGTTTCATTTGACCTCTCTCTGCTATGCCCCCGCTATCCTCTATCGCCTTACCATTGTCCCTCTACTTTGCATTCTCTTTCTCACCTCTGCCTCTCTCTCTATCTGTACTATTTCCCATATTTATGACTCTCTCCTCACCATCCCCTCTCTCTTTCATTCCCCTCTCTCTCTCCTGTAAGAGAAGCTCTTCGAGGAATGCGAAGTGTTCTGCTAGCGGAGGTGAGGTAATGCCGTGTACATACGGCCTCTGGCCCCAGGGGCTGTGCAGGGGAAGGGGTGGGGTGGGGGAGGAGTTGCACAACCACCCGTCTGGAGCTGCTCTCTGTAACTCTAGAGCTGCTAGTGGCTGTACTGTAGACAGGGCGGAGGGATAGGGGGATGGGGGTTGAATACAGCTGTAACAAGTTGCAAGGTAGACAGGGACATAGACAGACAAAGAGAGTGGCTCTGGGGAGACATGGAGGCAACAGTAGTGGAAGGAGAAAGGAAGAACGTAGAAAGAATTTTTCATGTTTAACTTTATATAATGAGGTAGAGGCCTAACTTCGGGTCCTGATTCTCATAACTACATAAATTACATACTTCATACCTCATACTAAGTCAGTAACAGTACTTAATCAGTCAAAATGATAATATGGCTAATCATATTGCTACTAATTAGCATTATGGAACAAATGCAGCCATGCTAATTCCTGCCTGTTAGCTTCCATTCATCATTAGCCACAGTAGCATGTTTCACTGATAGTAGATGATAATAAGACTTAAATGTTCAGTCAAAAATGCAGTTAACAAAATAATATAGCCGCTAATTAGGATAATGCCAATGATATTATGCTAATTGTAGCATACAGGCTTCAATTCTTCATTAGCATGTTGGACTGAACTGTTGTGATTAGCAACTGAATAGCTATTATAATATTTAAAAAATCTATTAATAGCTGGCTAGAGTTGAAGGGGCGAATAATGACAGATTCTTTGCATGCGTTTTTGCTGCAGTGTCCCTCTGGCTGTACAAACCACTGACTTTACAGTATGTTAGTCTAAGTAGACCTTTTTTAATGCTTTTGTGAGAGCGAGGGAGTGCGTGTGTGGAGCCTGTCTGATGACACAACAGCCGGATAGTGTTGTACTGTATGCGATCACATGCAATTCCAGGCAATAGCACCGTCTGCCATTGCAACAGGGAGCAGGGCCCAGGCTTTTACCATGCCGTAACGATCTGCAATCAGAGTGCAACGATGACCAACCGTGGAGCGTTTACCTCCGCGCACCAAGCCCGCACAGCCTGCTCTCAGATGGATGAAGGAGGGTCAATCATGTGATGTGTGCGCACACGGAACAACAGCGGCAGGGGCTTTGAGACTAGGATTGCATGGGAATTGCAGGATGTGAGTCAGGTGTTGACATAATGCAGCCACAGAGTGCTGTTCTGAGGTCAGCCTGACAAGCAGGCACATGGCAGTGCAAGCCATGGCCCAGACAAGGAAGCCTGATCATAGATCTGTGGTTTGGAGAGAAAGCAAATGAGTGTGAGAGTTGTTTCAATGGGAGTTGAATCTCCAGTGAGTTTGCAGGGAGCTGGATAATGGTGCTCCAGAGAACACGGGCTTATCACACTAGCATCCGGTGTTTACGACATCAATTCTGCAACTCATAGGAGCCACTGATGCCAAGCTTAAATTACCCAAGCAGCCTTAGGGCAGAAGAAACAACAAACTTCATCACCACTTTTTTTGCAATCTCAATTACACATTGTGTGCAACATCTTTTACAATGGTTTCAGTGGGAAAAATACGACAGTCCAGAGGCCAGCTGACCTAACCATGCTCTGCCCACAAATGTGATCCTTACTAGCAGAAGCTTGAAAGAACATGATCAAATTCATTTCAAAAGATAGTTTGGTAGCACTTTGGTGTAGGTTACTGTTTATAAGGCTACATGACACCTACATAAGCTCATCACAACAACTGATATGAAGTCAGAGAACAGTTTATAAAGGTTTAGTCCAATATGTGTCACTGCATTTAGTAATTTTGATTAGTGAGTAAACATTAGTGCTGTTATGACAGAATTAAGCATTAGTTGAGCTTAACTATCACAACAAGCTTAGTAGGAGTTCTGCAACTTTATTCCCGGTACCCTGCAGTAAAGTGTTACCAATAGTGTGTGAAGCTTGAGTGTTTTTTTGTTAGCAAATGTTAGCATTTGGGGGGGCACTGTGGCTTCTCCGCGGTCTTCGTCTCTCAGCGTTGAGGTCTTGGGTTCGAGTCCTCCCCGTGTCCGTGTCCTTCGGGGACTCCGGTTTCCTCCCACAGTCCAAAAACATGGAGGTCAGGTGAATTGGCTACTCTAAAAAAATATGTATGTCTGTGTATGTACAGTATATATGTATGCCCAAATATAGTTAGCACTCTGTCCTGGGTGATCCCCCTAGTGCTCGATGCAGTCCTCCAGGTGGATGGTCGCTTCCGGTTGAGAGTACACTGTGTGCGACTGGCTGCCGCTTCTCGTGTGTGTGTGGTTGAGTGTGTGTAAATGGAGTGTATCAATTATAAAGCGTCCTTGAGTATCTAGAAAGGCGCTATATACAGTAAGTGTAACGTAATAATAATAATAGCATGTTAGCATGTTGTTTGCTACTTTATTGTTGTTTTCTCTACACACACACACACACACACACACACACACACACACACACACACACACACACACAGTGTCTAATCCTTGTTGAGAAATAGTGCCATAACAAAAATATTCTCTGGAGCAGAACATCATTAACCTATTGGCACTGTCTAATGCCAGGTGTGGGCTAGAGGGGTATAAAGCCCCCCAGCATTGAGCTGTGAAGCTGTGTTCTCTGCTCCATCCAGTACATTTGGAATGAGTTGGGGATGAGATGGGGGTAGTGATCATTCAACATCCCAACCTTGCTAATGCTCTTATCACTGAATGCAATCAAATACTCAGCAATGCTCCACAATCTATAGAGCCTTCCCTGAACAACAGTTACTCCAACAAAAGTGCAAAAAAACTCTTAATAACCTTGATTTTGGAAGAAATGAATGAGCAGGTGTCCCAATACTTTTGTCAATAGAGTGTCTCAAGTACAAAAACATCACTGCAGTTTCTTATGAGATTTTTTTAGCTATGTTATGTAAAATGTACCAGTTAAACCAGTAATACTGAGGAATGAAAATAAAGACAATTACATGAAAGAAACCATTTGTGGGTGTGCCATGGATTGGTTAATTACACAAGTAGCTTTGGGCAGGAGACAAAAAAACAGACTTCATCTCACTGTGTGCACTCGCAGTGACAGAAGGTGTCACTGGAAAAACTAAGTCAGGCCGTGAGGCAATTTAGGCAGCAGAGACTCTTTTGTGTGGGCAGGCAGTGGCAAGACCAAGTTCACCTGAAGCAAAAGAGGAAGTTCTTGGCTCTCATTCATGGCTCGTTCAGCTCTCCTGTGGTTTCCAGAAAAAGGAAGTCGTGAGAGGCAAGTCTGGGTTTCCCTTGTTCTCGTGAACAAGTTATTACAGAGAGACTGAAAGGCAGAGAAAGAAGTTTCTCCAGAGACTGGTATTCCCCTTATGAGATTGACATGGCTAAATCAAGCGAGTTGCGCCGTTGTGGTTGCACTCACTGGAAAAAGTTGTTGCGGAGGAGAATAATGTGGGCTGTTGCGCTAGCTTGCATGAAAACATTAGTCATTCCACGAATTGCAATGTCATAATCATGTCTAGTTAATCATGTCTTTGGCTTCCTTTCTTGGGATTTTAGGGTAATTCGTAACCTTAGCCATTATCCTTTTCAGCCTGTGACTGTGTTATTGGCTTCAGTGCTTCCTGGATAATCTCTAAATTGCTCAGTTACAGAGCTCTAGGCTCTTTTGGCTTGAGCAGTGATTGCAATATGAAAGATACTGAGTAGCGAGCTTTCATATACAGCTCATGCAACACAGTGATTTATCTGCGATGGTCTGAGATTGAGGGTTCCTTCTTAAGATGGCTGGCCCATGAACATACCAAAAAGTGAGTAATTCCTGAAGCATGCATGGAGACCTGGCTGTCACCATGGCTACTATTGGAGAGCAGGCCTAGAGGTCTAAGAATGTTAGAGCTGTGCAGAATGTAGCACTTTCCTCGTCCTCCATTGAGTCAACATGACCACACACACATCTGCACATACACACACACACACACACACACACACACACACACACACACACACATGTTTTCAGTCGAGCTGGTACACACAACACCCACCAGGCATATTTTATCACACGGTGCGCACTAACACGCATACACAGTAGCTGTCCATGTGACTCAACATGAAACCTACCACAGGAAAAGACCTTTTCGCTATGCAGAGATGCAAAGATAATCTCTACAAATCACATGGGTGGCATTTACATAGAGCCAGGACAGGATATGTACGCTACAAAACAGAATTGTTTGTGACAGCCAAAGAGGCTGAACTTTTGAAAAACAAGTCAAATATGCTTCTCGATTTGATGAAATGAGATTAAAATATCAGAGCATGCTCTTATTGATCTTTGGAGTGGAGCAATAGAACAATGAAGAGTAAAGGTGTGTCTGAAATGGTCCACTTGTTTATTCATTCACTGATCACTCGTTAGAACGTTCTACATTGAACACTACACAGGGTAGCAGTGAGGGAGACAAGAGAGTGAATTCAGACCACATTTACTTACAACAGAAACAAACCATGTTGACCTTTCACCATATAAACAGTCCAGAACATCAACAATGGAGGCTACTGGCATCTAAATATATCAACATATTTTAGGCATATTTTCCATGTTCTAATGTAGTTTGTCTTGACTATAAATACAAATCTAATGTTTGTATTTATATTCTATATTATTTTACCATGTTTCAGTTTTATCAGTAAAATTACTGAGGAAAAATTCCAAAAATTACATTAATACTTATATAATAATGTATTACATTTGTACACGATTTTGCTCCAGTGGATTCATCTTTAATTGAGGAAACCATAATGCATTCTGCTGCATTAGCCTGTAAGTAGTGTACATCAGTTGTACACTATATTTACAGTGCATTGTGTGTAACAATGTAGTGCCCTATATAGGCCCTAAACAGAAAATGGCCCTAAATAGAACACTAAATGGTAAATATGGTTACATTTCAATCACAGACTAAGTGTTTTTACAATAAAGTTTTTTTTTTTTTAAATACCCATATTCTATTGGTGTAACATTGTGGAGCCGAAGCAGGAGAGAGGATGCAGGGGTGGGAGTTAACAAACAAAAACAATAGATCATAATATACAAAGACGCTGATACATTTAATGACTGACAAAGGACAGAGAGACAATAGGGCGCTTACATAACAAGCATAATCAAACAGGTAAAGTACACGCAGGGCTGTGAATAACACAAGACAGGTGAAACACATTAACCTAACAGGGCGATGTAACTAGGGCATGGACAACAGAAGAACAAGGTGACGGAGGCAGGAGCAAGGCTGAAGTGGGAGTGTCACAATTGGTTCTGTGTCAGATGTCTTGGTGTGTCAAAATATCGCATGTTTTAAAACCTGTCCCTAAATTGACAAATAACGCATTTCTCATTTCTCTGTGGCTATATATTTGATTTATTTGCATTTGACAGATCTCCTTCATCTACCACTGTGGCAGATTGCCCTAATATAAGATATATAAAACCCGCCTGGCTAAAATAAAAATTAGAGGGTTGCATGCAAGATGCAACAAGAATGCTGCACTTTGAGTAGGCATCATTGTATGTTAGCTATAATTTAGCTGTTATTAAACCATCAATCCATCTAATGAAATTTATATTTGTGGTTTGTTTTCCTGCCATAGCTGTAGATTCAATAAATGAGAATTAAGAAATTAATACCATTATCAAACAAATCAATTGAAAATGTACCCACTCTATTTGCCTGCCCCTTTCAAGCAGGAGTGCCACTGTTATAACAGTAAAAGTGCCTTATAATTCAACTGTATTTAAGCATTATCACGTGAGAAGGAGTGCTGCTATACCAAATATCAACATCTGTGATTTGTAGATAATTCTAGCCATGTTGATACCCAATATGACAACATGACCTTGATTGGTTTGTTTATTTAATAATTTATTAGGCTCTGCCAACACAAATAGTTCCGCAACTGGACTGGGACTGGACTTTTGGCATGCAACACAAACATTTACCTCCACTAGCATAATATAATTCATGGTTAATAGAACACACCTTTAAAGCAGAGTGATACACATATAGTTAAAAGTCCCAGAAATGCTAATAAACATTCACTAATGTGTGCATAACTGAATGTATTTCCTCCCTGCATTTGTTTAACTGATGCTCTTTTGAGAGCACTTCCTTAGCTAGTGTCTTGAGGCCCCTGTACCCTCCCCTCCGGTACTTCATTCAAAGGTTCTCCCATATTCATACATCCAAGCTAAAATGATTCAAGGTTATGGTGAGGGGCAATTTAAAGGAATTAATTGCTGTAATATCTAATTACTCCACATAATGTAAAGCAAGAGCCAATAAACTTTTTTAGAGTATGTCTTTATTTAGTATTTCAGCAGTAAAATGTATGTTTAAGAGAATTTCCATAAACTTCAGATCAGACTTTTTTTGTAGGCTCACGCATTAACACTCCTTTCCTGAAACAGTTTGATTTGATTTGAGAAAGCAGGCCAAATATACCAAAACATTAATTCATGGTTGTGATAGGTTTCAGGAGAAAGAGTATCTTTGGTAGGGACTGAGTATAGATTCAAATTGAGGTCCTCCTGCTTCTTTCGCTTCATTCATTCTTCTCAAGTCCTCCATCAGTCAATAACCTTTTTGGGCTGGTTCCAGTAAAGGATTCCTTTTCCTCAAAGACCTTGAAGAGCCTATAGTGTGTAAATGGAAGAGAGGGTAAAGGCTATTGACCGTGTTGCTCATTGAGGGTAATGGATTTCTCAGGCTACATGTGCATTTAGGAGATCTAGTTTCTTTTCCTCTATTGAATGAAGCCTGATTCACTTTCCATCAGTAAGAGGCTCTGCTTGGCTGAGGAAAATGCTATCAAATATCACATTCATGGATCATATACCCATTCACAATGTCCTCCAGAAGGCAAAGGAATGTGTGCCAGTCGCCGTATGTGTGCCTGTGTGAAGAGGCCAGTATTTACACATTCCTAGCCATGCTATTAATAAAGAAACAGTGTTTTTTCCCATGGAGGGAGTGGTAAGTCCAGCTGCTTGTTCAGTTCTGTATGTGGTGATGGTAGTCGGGGTTTAGTACTATGAACTTTGACCCCTTGGATGTGTTGGACTTCCCAGTTCCCAGAGCACAATGAAGGCTTGCCCAATACATTATTTTTTCCCTCTCTACATCTCTGTAAATGTCAGAGATAAGCCCAGATAACAACAAACAGTTCTCTTTTCCATGAAAATGATGTTTCCTTTTGATTTGTAATCACTTTTTTATTATGAAAACTAAAAACAGTACCCTACAACATCGGTAGCTTTCTTAAAATAGTCCAAATAGTTTAAAGCTCTTTTACAAAAGCTGCTGAAATTGCGTGCCATGTTGACAAAACACTTTAGTCATGATTTAGGGTTGTGAGAGTATTGCAATCTCTGTGGCAATATGATGACAGTATTGCGATAAGAAAGCGTGTGACCTATCATTAGACAACAGAGTTTGCTAATGTCTGTCTGCTTAGTTCACAATAGAGACTTGTCTGTGTCACCATGTCACCACAATGATTAGCCATATGTATGGATGTAGACTAACTTTTAACAAGGAAGAGCTGTTTCACATTATATGGCCTGATTTTATATATAAATCAATTAAAAGGTATATTTTTCTATTCAAAGTTTGCTTCTTTAGCTTTAAGCCTAGCTAATGCTAATACAGCTAAAACTAGATACATTAAAATCCTGTACCAGTTACAAAACTCTAATTAGCACATACTTGACTGTGTCACAATGGTAAATACTTCCAAATGACTTGTTGTTCTGGTTTCTCCAACTGTGTTACACTCTGTTGTCTATTACTTTAAGAAAAATGGACAGAATACATGGCTAAAAGCTAAAGCTCAGCTTGGCCATGCAGGTTCCTCCTCTTCAACATTTGATGGATCCGACCTTTTCTAACCCAGGACGCCACCCAGGTGTTTGTCCAGTCTCTCATCATCTCAAGACTTGACTACTACAACTTACTCCTGGCTGGTCTTCCTATGTGAGCCATCAGGCCCCTGGAGTTCATCCAGAATGCAGCTGCTCGACTGGTCTTCAATCAGCCCAAGTTCTGTCACCCCACTGCTGTGTTCACTTCAATGGCTTCCTGTAGCTGCTTGCATCAGATTCAAAACCCTGATGCTTGTCTACAAAGCAAGAAATGGACCAGCCCCTCTACCTAATGGCAATGGTCAAGTCTTGAGTCGCTCCTCGAACCCTTCGAGCTTCCAGTACAGCTCAACTTGACCCGCCATTCTTCAAGACACATGGAAGACTATCATCAAGAGTCTTCTCTGTCCTTGCACCGAAGTGGTGGAACAAACTCCCCCTGACTGTTCGAACAGCAGAGTCAAACACA
>BRDA01064827.1:0-10029 GCA_036984385.1 Crenuchus spilurus
CTTTGTGTCTCCTAGCAACCAGAAGAAGTGTTAAAGGAGGGATGACAGTGGGAGTGTGGAGAGAGAGAGAGAGAGAGAGAGAGAGAGAGAGAGAGAGAGAGAAAGAAAGAAAGTCAGCAAGAAAGAAAAGAGAGGACGAAAGAAAGAAAGAAACAGGATTGTATAGAAATCTTAGATTCAGACTGCTTTGAATTGGAGTCAGAGTTAGAATGTATATATTAGACAGTGTGTGTGTGTGTGTGTGTGTGTGTGTGTGTGTGTGTGTGTGTGTGTGTGTGTGTGTGTGTGTCGGTCGGCCACAGAGAATGAGTGGCTTCTGGTCTTAGTGACTGTGCATAATCTGTGCATAATTTCCTCTTGTTCTTTCCAGAGCGCTGTATCTACAGTGAAGGCCTAATGTAGTCTCACTGCCACGGCCTCCCACGTCTCTAATAACATACTGTACCGTCTGAGGCCCAGCATGTACTTCATCTGTCCTTCTGTACTCTAATAGTTAAGGTTCCCTTGACAAAATACAGTACGGTTCCAATTAGCAGCGGTAGCTTCAGAGATTCAGTCACAGCAGCACTATGGCTATTAACTAAACCCTGCGACTAACCCACATATCAGTGTGGCAAATATCTACATATTACTCTTACTGTAAAAATGAGATTACAGTGAAGCAGTGAAGAAGCTTCACCAGCAGTGAAGGCATACATTGTGGTAAAAAAAATATAAAAAACTCTATACAGTGGATGCCCACAACATATGACGACTACAGCCTGTTTCTTTTCATGCCAGGTCTTGTAACTTGAGAGTTAGTATTATGAGGTTTCATTGTTGCTCACTACTAACCTCCAGTGTACACGTAGGCCTTGCCCACACATATCCAGATACTTTTACAAACTTCTTTTGGTCTAATTTAAAAAAATCTTTGTGATTAAAAACATGTGCATGTTCACACAAGAACATAAAAACTATTCAAAAACACACACATAAGTCACCATCCCAAGAGGGGCCAAAATACCTGACACAGAAATACCTCCACAACAAATGAGAAGTGTGCATATTGCACCAAATATAGATCACGCAGTGTGACGGCAGCATGCAGGGTTCTTTACAGTGTCATGGTGACTCTGCTGTCTCTCAAACTACAGTATAGTCCTGAATTGCAGGCCCTGAGTGGTCAGTGGACTAAGACTCTGTCACTATGATCTGAGGATCACGAGTTTGAATCATGATCATGCTGCTTGCCATCGGCAGCCGGGGCCTGAGAGAGCAAAAATTGTCTGAGCTCTCTCTGGGCAGGTAAGAGGACACTCTCTCCCCAGCACTGCTAAGTAATGTCGGCTGGCTCAGACGTCTGCCAGGTGATCCATCAGAACTTGGGATCCTGCGCTTTTCTCTGAGCTCGTTGGCTGCCCAACAGCAACGTATCGGCAGCAGTTCGTAAAAAGGAGGAGCTTAACTTCATGCATCAGAGGAGGCCTGTGTTAGTCTGCACCCTCCTAGAATCAGAGACATTATAAGTGATAGAGTTAATGAATCGTTGGGTTGATTGGCTACGAAACACATTGGGGAGAAAACAAAAAAACACGAGTTACCAAGCATGCATTCAGAGTCCAGTGCTGTTCTGCATGCTCAGTAAATGAAAACAGCAACAAGCATTCACAAGTTCAAAGTGTGATCAGAGTTAAAAAGCTGGATTTTGTCAGTTCTCATAAAAATGATGTAACTGAACAAATCTTCAACTTATTTAGTTGCTACTTGAATGTTTCTCCATGCAAGAGCAATATCACATGACATCTGCAGCCACAAGCACCAACCTGTATTCCATATTGGAGGGAGAGGGACGCCAAATCCAGGAGCAAGTGTAGAGGTGTAAATGCACAAAATTTGCGTTCACTTTCCGTGCCTTATTTCCACTTTGATCTAAGATTGGGGGAGAGTGCAGATGCCCCGTAGAGTTGTTACCTACGTATGTGTGCAGTATGAGCATCTAGCATTAGCATCTAAAGTTCCTGAATGGATTTACTGGATTTTTGCACCATTTGTCCCAGTTTATCAAACCCCAAACAAATGAAACAATGATATGTAATATAGTGTACATGCTATATGCCAAATATCAAGAACCTTGATGTTACATTTTTTATGTACCACACTGTGGTACAATGTAATGTACCATCTGTCCACCTCTGTGTGAATACAGGTGTAAGAACATTTTGATACACTTAAATATTGCAATATTATGTTTTGTGGTACTGTATCAATTCTCGGTTTGTTGTGTTTAAACCCTCAATCTTCAGCCACTCTTCCTCTCCAGCACAAGGGTGCACCACTGACAATTTTCCAAAAATTAATTTACAAAACACAGTATATCACAGTATACCGAGTCATAACCCCTGTACAATAAGTATCACATTTTCTTTGATAGCATATGTAACTGTTGAGAATTTGTTTTAATGTACACTTACCAATGTCAGTGGTTGCTGACAATGCACCAATCAATAGATTTGCCATTCTGTGTCACAGCACATCAAAAATTACACCATTCTTACTTCTGCCGCGTCCAGCATCACTTTTAGTTGTAAGTGGTAGAAAGGCTGGTACACTGTGGTAACATCAGGGCCCTGCCCTTGGGCTGCTTGTGTCACAGGTTCGCTGATTCATTCCTAGCAACATTATGGGATCTGAACATGACATATTGTTCCGTCTGGAACATTGTGGATCCTTTCACGGTTTTGGCACCAGCACTGTGTCAATGGAAAAGAGGCAACTGAGAAATCCGATTTTGAAAGCACCTACAAATGTGTCTTGAATTTGACATGAGAAAGTCAGGATTCATGAGGCTTCTTTTTGTTCAAAATGTTATCCCTTTCAAATGGGATATGCCGAAAAATGCCTTAGTTTACAATATATTCCAGCTTGGGCAGGAGTGTCCGGGCTGTGTGAACAGTGTGGTTGCAGGTTTTCATTCCAGCAAAGCAAGCGCACACAATAGTCTAAAGCAGGGGTGGCCAACTCCTGGAGAGCCGGTGTCCAGCACAGTTTGGTGATCTTTGTGCTCTGACACTACAATTAAACCTGCTAATTGCCTGCTGAGTTGAATCAGGTGTGTTTGAGCAGGGAGATCACCAAACTGTGCAGGAATGCGGCTCTCCAGGACTGGAGTTGGCCACCCCTGGTCTAAAGACTGAACCTCCCGCTTTGGAAAGAAAACTTGTAGGCCCTGATTGGTCACCCCTGATGTACAGGATGTGATCGTAAACTTAAACCAGCTCTTCTTCTTTCTGGCATGCAGATGCAGAGTGTGATGTATGAGCTGATGTCGGAGCTGAATGACCGCAGTGAGGACCTGGAGCGGCAGATGTTGAGTCTTGAGCAGCGGGTGGAGCAGCTGACAGCCGGCTTCAGCGCTCTGCCTGCACACCTGTCGGCCACGCTCAGCGCGCAGCACGCTGCACTCATTCACCTGCTGCAAGAGCGAGATGCCAAGGCCCTGAGCCCTGTTACACCTGCCCCACTCCTCACTCCTCCTCCGGTACCAGTATCACCAACAACTGCCCAGACGACAACGTCCAAACCCCCTGCAGAGGACAGCCCCAACACCAGCACCTCCAGCTGCTGAGAAGAGGGGTGGAAACTCGACCAAGCTGGGGAGAAACACAGTGTGGAACCTGGCTAAAAGAGAGGGAGAGAAAGTGGGCAGAGGCATGGCCAATCTAGTGAGGAAAGTATAGTGAGGAGGTGATGGAGTCTGTCTGAAACAGTGGGAATGGGTCAAGCCTCAGCCAAGCTAGGAAGGATGGCTGAGAGAGCAAGAGAGAGGTGGCAGAACCTTGCATAGGTATTAAAAGTAATGTGCTAAACTGACTAACAATCAATGGAAGTGCCACTGAATGTCCAAAATTTTGTAGACACCTTCATGTCCAGCATTTCAAGAGCAGGGATGAACTGGGAACCCTGGACTTTTAATAGTCCAGCCCTGTATAATCACTGCCTGCCTGAGCTGCCTGCTCATTCGCCAAACACAACGGGTGAAGTGTTGATGATGGTTGGGATTTTTGGTCAACCTGAGTTAGGGAGGGGCTGTTTAGTTTCATGTCCTATTTGCCAGTCCGGCTCAGGGTGACAGAACTTTTCTAGATCATTCAGATTGCCAGTCCGCTCCTGTTCAAGGGTATTCCTTGGTAGTTTGCTGCAGCAACAGTCTATACTCTTCTAGGAAGGCTGTCCCACACGTTGGGATTATAGCCGAGTGCTCATGGTGACTGTAGGTTCAAGTGAGGCGGCGCTTTTCTATGGAGATTATACAAGCTGTTAGCCTGCAGTTAAACACCTGTGTCAGCAATGGGTGCACCTTAAAGTCACGGAATTTACTAATCAGAAGGGGTGTCTGGATTCTTTTGGACATAAACCGAAGTGCCACATTAAACATTCAAACCATCTGACTGGTGTGTGGCTCATACTCTCAGGGCACCATGCACTAAATGTTACTCCTGGATCCAGACCTTGGCACTTGGCACATTTGACACCATGTCTAGGTCAGAGTACCTCCAAAACAGCAAGGCTTGTGGTGGGCTCCCACTCAGTAGTGGTGAGTACCTACTGATAGTGGTCGACAGAGGAACAAACCATCAACTGGCCACAACCTGTTGGGCACCCAAGAATCGAAGCATGAGGGTAAGGCTCACCAACAGAAGGGCTGATGCTGGTTACAGGAGGAAGGTGTATAGTCTTTGGTACCTTGAGAGTCTGCGGCTACATAGCTGTGCTCTACTCAGAAGGTCGTGTTGTTTAATGGTATTGATGTACTGACTCTTCGGTGAGGTCACCACCAATTAGCATGACTATATTAGCATAATCATGCTAATTGTTGATTGTTACATTTCATTCATTGTTAGCATTAGCTTTGTTCACCTAAAAAGTGCGGAACCCTAGCTGTATGGGAGGGGGTGGAGCCTCATACTGGGAAGGAATGTGTGGGTATTAAAAGTGTGGAAAGAAAGAGAGAGAGGTGGAAGACTCGGGTTCAAAGGAGCGAAGAAGTGTTGCAGAGGGAAGTAAGGAATTGCACAGGAAGATAAGAGGGTGGCTAGGGGGGAAAGTGTGTGTGTGCGTGTGTGTGTGTGTGTGGAGGGGGTGGTGTGGGGTGGGGGGGTAGTGTGAGAGCGTAGAGAGCGGGAGATAAGAGACAGTAATTAAATGAGTGGCAAATACTTTAATGGAATCTGCACTAATTAGAGGAAAATGCGTCTCTCCCTCCATCAGGAAAAAACTAACTGCAGTGACTTTGTATCTTTACAGCGTTTTTTTCTAACTAACTGCTAATTGTGTATTAACAAGCATCCCTTTAACGAGAGTTCTAATCAATACCACGTGACTAGTGGCACTCATCACTGTCCACAGACATGGAGAAAAAAACAAAAACAAAACTTTGACACAGAGACACGCGTGATGCCTGCCCTTACAGACACGGGACAAGGAATCCACACACACCCTTAAGGCCCCAGTGCAAACACTGTGTGTCAGAGGCATACACGCATGCACACACACACACACACACACACACACACACACACTTGAATGATGCACTAAAGCCACACCACGGAACACTGCCAGACAGCTCCAGCTCGTTCCTCAAGGAGAGGCCGTTCACCTGCACAGGAACGCTATGAAGAAAACTGCCATATTTCATGTAACTCCACATGAAAGACGATACACACTGTTATCATGAATGTATACATCAAAGAACACATGCAAACACACACACACACACACACACACTACTGCTCAAAGGTTTAACGTCACCCAGAATAGTTCATGACAAATTCTGAAGACATTTTGTTTTTATAGCTGTTTTGAGACTAGGACAGAATCTCAGAACATCTTACCTTATGTAGAAGAGTGAAGGACAGTTTTAGCTCAGTTTTGTCATCTTCTATACATTGCTGACAGTGAGCTTATAAGCTTTAGTACAGCTCTTAACTAGAAGCTTAGCACATATTTCACAAAAGACATCATAGGATACACTTACAGAATAAGAGATATTAGGCCATAAACAAACTCAACACTCTACGCTACAATAGGAGGAACAACCTCAATAAATCCTATTATATCACTAGAATAAGATATTTGTCTATAAACACAATACTACTAAACGCGAGAAAATAAGATATTAGTCAATAACAGCTGTACTAAAGCCTACACAGTAAATCTGCTAGTGTTAAATCAACACTGTTAGAGTTAAATTAACACTGAGAATGTCAAAATGTAACACTCTCAGTGTTAATTTAACTCTAATAGTGTTGATTTAACACTGGCAGATTTACTGTGTATATAAGCTCACGATCAGTGTTGTTAGAGGGAGTAATTGGGGGTTAAGTGCAATTGGAAAGGAAAGGAACCTTCCAATCACAAGGCTGGTTCCATGGATTTCTTCATAGTCTCCGAACAGCTAGAAAATAAAGTTTTCTTCTGAGGTAAAAGAATGTACTGACATGGAAGATGTGCAGTATAACAGTTGAGCCCAAAAACCTTTGAGCCGTAGTGTACAAACACATTCTCTAATCTATAACTGCTACCAAAGTGCTCTGTCTATTCAAGTGACTGGACTGAGGTGTGGGGAAAGTGGCGAGAGCAATCCGAGGGATATGAAAAGAAATAAATATGTAGAGGAATAAATGAATAAATAATCAATGCCTGAGAATGTTATGATAGTGGAAAAAGGGAAAGAAAATCTGGATCTGGACGGCACTTTTTAACCTGCCTGAAAGATACGACTCAACAGCCATTTAAGAGAAGCATCAGAAACTACAAGAACTGAAGCCAGTTGACTTTACATACAGAAACTGTCCAAAACAAGGTGGAACCGAAGCAGCTGCTCAGCTGTAGAACAAGAGATAGTCTTTCTGTGAGTGTTCACCTTGTTCATCATGGTTTGTCTTGGAATAAGAGACTATTTTACTGTTGACCCCATTTCTACTGAGACCAACTATTTTGGGGGAAAAACTGTCTCATAGTGATATCTTGTGGCCGAAATACTGAATTACACTTGCTTGGAGAAAAAAACAAAAACAAAACAAGGAAAAGTGTACATTATTATGCTGTTAACTGAAACCTAGCTTTGTATCGCTCAAGTTTTTTTTTTTACCATTAAAGATTACTAACGCAGTTCTAGCTGATATTTACTATTATGATACTACTATAGCATTCTTCTCATTCGTCATGACGATTATGATCGCTTATATCAATACCAACTTTAATAACGTTAAACTATTGATAAGGGAGGTGCGGTTTGAGGTTGAAATTATTTTGTAATTTTATTTTAACAGAGAATTAATAAAGTATATATCTATATAACATCACTGTGAATGTGTTGTAATCTTTTTTCATCTTTCTCTCTTCTTTAAGGGTAAAAGTAGTGAAGTCATTTCACTATACATAAAAAGATAATATTTTATATTACAGCTATATTTAGGACCATTAAGGTCTTTGGTGGTTTTCCTGGGAAATGCATTTTATTCTTATTGCCATACTTAAATACTTTAGAGTTTATTTTAATTTTTATATAAATACAAAACTCTCTCTCTCTCTCTCTCTCTCTCTCTCTCTCTCTCTCTCTCTCTCTCTCTCTCTCTCTCTCTCTCTAAAATATACTTGATATATATCCATACAGCATATCCACAGTACTGGTAATTAATTCTTATGGTTTCCATGTAACTTACACAATTTATTATAAATTGTATTTAGTGGATATAATTGATGGTATAAATTACATTAAATGAACACATTTGATCTTCTGTCATGTTAGAAGGTTTTTTTGTTTTATAAATCATTGTATATGTTTGTTGTTGAATTAGTAACACAGATCAAATATTGTAGGTTGGACTGAGGAATGAGGTCTGTGCCCAAAGTAGACTTGTGTCATACAGGTTTGTGCCATAATGATAAAACTGTCATGTTTTAATAAAACAGTAAGTTTATACACAATGGAAACCATTAAACTACACAGTAAATCTGCCAGTGTTCAATCAACACTATTAGAGTTAAATTAACACTGAGAGTGTTACATTTTGACACCCTCAGTGTTAATTTAACTCTAATAGTGTTGATTTAAGACTGGCAGATTTACTGTGTAACAGAATCTAAAGCTCAGACTTGATTCTTGACCAATTTTATTTTTTTTTAATGAAACAAAAGGCGAGATCTGATTTGGGAGTGTCTAATTTAGCTCACTTGGACATGTTCACGCATTTTGTGACAAGTTTAATTTTGACGTTCCATGTCCCAGAACTGTTTCCCAGTACTGTGGATGTGCTCATATGAAATACTGGATCCTACTGGTACTTATATGTACAGCAGCCAAAAACAATATTATGTCCTAAAGCACACTGACTAGCCTGTGAGAGCTTACCTACGATCTTGATGCCTGTTTGAGAGATGTTTCGGTGATGTATTTTTAAAGAAACCGCTGGGTAATTTTAGGTGACTGTTAGAAATGTTCATCTTGGAGCTCCAGCTCTAAAGTAAAGCAGCTAATTTTGTCACGTCACGTGCCTTGGCTGTTTGAATACATCTGAGTTATAAGGTTTGGTGGTGGGTCAGTTGCAGTGTGGGGAAGGATGTCCTTGGAGAGATGCACAAACCTCCATGTGACAGCCAACAGTATGCTGACTGCTATTAGGTACCAGGATGAAACCTTCAGAGTCACTGTCAGACATTACACTGGTGCAGTGGGTCTGTGATTCCTCCTGGTGCAGTAAATCTGCCAGTGTTAAATCAACACTATTACAGTTAAATTAACACTGGGAGTGTGGTGCAGGAGAGTGTCCAGCCTCATGTGACCAGAGTGTGTAAGCAGTTCCTGTATGATGAAGGCATTGATGCCACTGACTGGTCCTCATGTTTCCCAGTCCTGAATTTGAATGAATACCTCTGGGATGGTGCATCCAATGTCCAGGAGCCCACTGATGACCTGATTCAGGTCTGGGAGGATGTCCCCAGAACACCATCCACCTACTCATTAGGGGAATGCTGCAACCTTTGCTTAGTTGTAGCCATTGGAAATAGTTTGCTGGGATGTAGCTTGTCTGCTTACACTGCTTCGGTGCTGTCCAGATTGTAATATGGATGATAAACTGCCAGTAAACCATCTCTGCTATGTGTCCTGCATATTTTGCTGGAGAGAATAGGGATATGCGCTAGTTTTCTATCATTCTGCACACAGGAAGGTTGAGGCCATATATATTAATGAGTCACAGTGAGCTTTCGTGATAAAACTGGATCAGCCTGTGATTTCATTCTTTACTTGGATTTTATATCAGTAAATGTTTTCAACTTCAGTCTTTCATTCACTGAGATCCAATGTATGCTTTAAGCATTCCCTTAATGTTCCTGAGCAGTGTAGAAGTTTTAAGTGAACATGGCTTCTCATTAATGCCATCGTGGCAGGTGGGGAAAAAAAGGCCAGAGCCAGCACACACACACACACATAAACACAAAATACCCACTTATACTAATGCTGCACCCGCAACGAGTGCTGTATTGTGCGTTCCTGAACTGAGTGGTGACCCAGGTGTGCATCATGAGTCAGCGTCCCACCTCCCTCGCTCTGCACACGGTGGAACCTGAGTGAGTTGACCCCCAGTCACCTGCACACCCACCACTGCACTCACTTTAAAACACACCTGAGGCATGTTCAAATCTGGATGCCAGTGAGCACATTAGCAGTAAACTTTTGCTTTTGAGCTGTCAAAAGTTGGAATGGCAGAAGTGGTTTGATTGTTGACTAAGGGCCTGTCCACATGTAGCTGAATATTTCTGAAAATACAAACCGGATTCCCAAAAGTTGGGACACTAAACAAATTGTGAATAAAAACTGAATGCAATGATGTGGAGGTGCCAACATCTAATATTTTATTCAGAATAGAACACAAATCACAGATCAAAAGTGTAAACTGAGAGAATGTATCATTTTAAAGGGAAAATATGTTGTTTCAAAATTTCATGGCGTCAACAAATCCCAAAAAAGTTGGGACAAGGCCATTT
>BRDA01064830.1:0-15541 GCA_036984385.1 Crenuchus spilurus
GTGATTTCCGGATTTTTTCTTTTAGATTATGTCTCTCACAGTGGACATGCACCCAAGATGAAAATTTCAGACCCCTCCATGATTTCTAAGTGGGACAACTTGCAAATTTGCAGGGTGTTCAAATACTTATTTTCCTCACTTTATATATAAATATATAAATGGGGGCCTATCTGTTGCTATCTACTAACCACTTCTACTACATGTTCATCTAGTTGTACAGAATACTACTGTGTAAAACAAACAAACAAAAAAAGATACTAACAACTGTCAACTGACTCCACATCACAATCAACCATTTTGGGGTTTGTTTACATTGCTTGAATCATACTAGCAGGTGATAGGTAGGCTGATTTGTATATGCATATAATCTATGTGAAAATAGGCTACCATGTACAAATAATGCTTCATTATTTTAAACTGCATCTATCAGTCTATGTTATTGTTTTGTAAGCAAAATTACTTTTTTCTAGTCTATGCTGTTGATTGTTGGCGCCTGGCACCCTTGACGCCCACTGAAGTGCTACTGTAGTCACTATCTCTGGGCAAAATGCTGCGTGTAAGCCAATAAAATGTGTCCAGATGACTTTCACCCTCGGGGAAAGTGAAGGCTTCTTCTAATTTTCTGCTTGGGGTCATGTATTGCTGGGGTGACAGATTTCATGCAGCACCTTCATGGCTGGTTAGAGCACAGTGGGTGTCACAATGAACATGAACACTAGATTCAGTAGCGTTTCCTGACCATTTTGAGACACACAGAGGTCACTGCACTATAAAACATATGAGCAAGAGGGAAAAATATTTACTTGCAGAAGGATAGAGGGATAATTGGAACAAACGGAACAATTAGATGGACACGAGAATACTGCATAGATACAGTCAAGAATTTGGTCATGGCTGATTTTGAGTGAGAAGACTGATTGTTTCTGTTTGCCATGTGTTATTTTATTATTATGGTGCCTTCTCAGTTTTAAAATGCTAAAAGTACTAAAAAACAAGACAGAATTAAGGTAACACGAGAATAAACGTAATACAAGTGTGTTTGTGTGTGTGTGTGTGTGTATATATATATATATATATATATATATATATATATATATATATATATATATATATATATATATATATATATATTAGGGCTGTTGAGGTAACGCATTAACGCAATCTCAGTGACAAAAAAAAAATTGTGCTGTTAGCGCAAATTATATTTGGCCCTGCAAGTCATCCGTAGTTCATGTTGAGACTTGAACATGTGTGGCATCTCTCATTAAGAGTAGAGGAGTAAAGGCTAAAACACACTTTTCCTCACTTCTGTTTTTTGGGGGGATTTATTTTTAGAATTACTGAACATTTCATATACAGTGGAATCTTGACCCAACTTACACATTTTCCAAGATATAAACCGTTGCTTGGTAGATTATTTTCCTTATGTTGCAATTTTTGCATTATTTTTTGCTTTAAATTGAGATCTGAGTTACAAGCGAGTGAGCTTCATCACCCACCACTAGGAGTCACTAATGAGCATGTGTGAGTATAGAGATCACTGCTGACACTGAAGAGAAGAAGGTGATGCAGCACTTTGTAAACAAACATGACTCACTCATTTTCTAGACATTTTAAAATGGAGGAAGAAACAAAGCTCCTTGGACAGGATTTTATTTAAACGCCCTGCAAGTGAAAGTGAGGGAAGCGTGGCACTAAAGGCAAACACCACTTTCTTTACATTCTCTTGTGTATTACGTATTATTATTTGTATAAGTTTTGTTATTTGTATACATTTTGTTATCTATAAAGTACATTTTTCTTATTTAAAGACAACAAAAAATTGGTGTGGTTTAAATGGGGAAATGTAATTTGATATACAAGCAAATTAAGTTATGAGCTCCATAACTGAATGAATTAAACTCGTAAGTCAAGGTTTCACTGCATTAACATATACAAATGTTGTAGTATAAGGCAAGTGTGTACAAAGTCTTAAGTAAAAGTGCATTAAAACACCTGTCTGAACAAGCCTATCTCCGTATTTCTGCCGTGGGTCTCTCTTCAAAATTCTCCATTTATAAACGGGGTGGTGAGGAGGGTTAATTGTGATTACCGGTAACTATATGAAATTCTGCGATTAATTGTGATATTTTTTTAACCATTTGACAGCCCTATATGTAGCAAAATATAAGGGCCCTTTAAGGTTGATGCATATACAAATGAGGCAAAACATTATGAGCAAATTTATGATTACAGATGAAGAGAAGAATGTTGCTTATTTCTTAACATGTCTAGGTGTGAGATATATGAGATGACAAATGAATGGTCGGTTTTCATAGTTGACATGTTCTGGAATGGCCAAGAATGTAGACTTGAGAAACTTTGACAGATCATTATGACTAGATAACTGGGTCAGAGCATCCTATTGACAGCAATCCAATTGAGCATCTGTGGGGGATGTACTTGAATAACAAGTCTGACCTGTGGCAGTTCTACCTTACAACTTACAGGACTTAAAGCCTGCTAATGTCTTAGAACCCAGGGCACCTTCAGAGGTCTTGTAGAGTCCTTGACTTGGTGGGTCAGAAAATAGTGCTTTCAGTTAAACACATTACAAATATTCTCATTAGTCTGTCTAGTTTATGTAACAGAGTGCATTTTGGGACATTGATGAGGCCTCTCTAAGACATGGTGAAAGAGAATAGACAGCCTTAATGAGCTAATGGCCAGAATGAGAGACTTATTCATGCTAATCAGACAGATGAAGGATTTGATTAGCGTCCATTAGTGGACTGAAATGGTGGTAAACTAAACAGCAATGGTCTCTGGAGAAGAAGAGGAGGCGCACTGATCGAGGGCCAAAGCCTGGCTTTGGATGGAAAATCTGGCTTGGTAGTCAGCATGAATATTTAACATCGTAATATAGGGTCATTTAGCTAAAATGTCCCAGGGAAATGTTGCCAATGAAAATCTTTTATTAGTCTGCCATCTTGACAGGGATAGGACTGTATTTGTGTGTGTGTGTGTGTGTGTGTGTGTGTGTGTGTGTGTGTGTGTTCACCCTTCTACAAGAACTGGGCAGTACTCCCCCTCTGACACACACCTACATCAATAAGCTTGCAGTCTGCTGAGCTGGAAAGTACACTGTATGTGTGTGTGTGTGTGTGTGTGTGTGTGTGTGTGTACATGCACTCAGCTGGAAAACCCTGTCCTGTTCCTGCTGAAGGCGTCTATAATGCTCATGTGTGTGGTTTGTGTGGCCACATCACAGAGCTGGCTACACAACTCCACTTTACCATTCGCTGCAATCGATCAAATGGTCTCTAAGTGTGGACCTGGGGGCATGGGCTGTGCATGTTGTGTGTATGTCTGCACGTACAAGTGTGCCGGTCCTTACAAGTGAGCAAAGAAAACGGCCTTTGCTGTTTTTTTGATGTAGAACTGTAGGGCTGCTGGTCACTTGTGCCTGGTCTCTGCTCTCTGGTTGCAGTGCCTGGCAGGAGAGTGGACACAGTCCAGTGGCCATGTCTGATTATCACCATTAACCCAGATGAATTCTGGCATTAATCAAAATGACCACTATAATGAGCACAGTCCTTGGTTCACCGTTTCTGGGATGTGGCACGAACAACATACAGATGTATGGGGCTGATGTAGACATACTGTTTATATTGCGGTTAGTTTTATATATTCTTTAATAGAGTTATATTTTCCGTTTATGCAGTAGACACAGTGATGATTTCACATTGGCACAACACATTCTCATTCAAATCTGTGGAACTTTGAGCTGTGCTGACCTTGAAACATTCAGCCAATGACTACAGGCTTTCTTGTTGCTCTATAATATCAAAGAATATGTAGCCAAGTTCAAGTCTTCATGGAATATTAAACAGCTTGTGTTTGTGATGTTGAGTTCCTCATATGGGTGTTGTCAAATCTAACCACTGTAAAAGTGTGCTGCTCAACTGTGATGGAGAATTCTAGCTAAAACAAAGAAAAATGCACCTAAACATCTATCAAAGTATAGAATCAATGGGGGATATGGCTTGAGGCTCTGTCTGAAGAAAAAGGCTATTGAGGACAAGTTTTTCTAACTTGTTATGCTAAATATCATTACTATATGAGCAAAAGCTTGTTTCATTAAAACAGTAACTTTAAAGGACATATATACTCATCACTTTATGTGTAAGTTCAATGTAAAGTAATTCTGGAACCTTTCTATTGATCTTGAACTCTTCATAGTGTAGTCCAGTTTTTCAAAGTCCAGGCATTTTCAAATATTTCAAATAATAGGCAAAGCAAATGGAATATTGTGAAAAAGTTTATTGTAGCTTATAATTTTATTCAAAATGCAGTTTCATATTCATTACTATTCATATTCAGCAACAGCAATACAGTATAAACAAGCTTGAAATATGTCGCTTTATATGTAATTCTTATGAAATAAATGTACCTTTTTGTATTAAATGATGAACACAAATGAAGTTTTTTATGATATTCTGATTTTGGGAGATGTTCTAATAGATACAGTTATACAAGCTTTCTCTCTCTCTCTCTCTCTCTCTCTCTCTCTCTCTCTCTCTCTCTCTCTCTCTCTATGTGTGTGTGTATGAGTGTATTTGCACATGAGAACTTGGTGACTTCCTACATCCTAAAAGGCCAGTACTGGACTGATTGGCCTCACTGTGGCCATTTCCAAAATGTTAATCCAAACTGAATGGTAATGTCTTGCTAGAGTGCATGTGCCACCATTCTCTCTGTTCTCAGTCACCCACAACATGATGGATAGGCACTTTCACTCTTTCACAGTGTGTGACACAGTTTAGTTTGTGCACCATGGTGTATGTCAGAGGCAGAGAAACATTGCTGTATTAAGACGTTTCCGTAATATAACTCAAATATCTGCATATTTTGGTGCACGCTTACTGCTTATTTGCTGAGCTTAAGACACTGGAAGATAAAAAAACATGACACATTACATATGGGACATTTTATTTATGTATTTCAATGAGTTAAGTTCAGCAAAAATGTCGATATTGTGAGCTAAAATTGATAGAAAATGTCAGGTTTGGGCTAGATTAAAGTTGTAGCTAAAGAACAATCTTGCGTCTACAAAATCGTACTGTTATAGGAGAAAACCATCTTAAAGGAAAACCACCAATTACCATGAACCATGCAGAGCAGTAGATCCTGAGTACCAGGATCAGGCACCTCATGCTGCAGAGGGGGTCTTCACTTAGAAACTCAACAAGCCACATCGTTTGTCCAGTATCATAAGCCCTATTTAAATTGTATTAAACATACATGGGGTCCAGTGGTTATTTCTTCTTTTACAGAAGCTCCTCAGTGTTGTTTACATCCTGATCTACCATGTCTGTCTTTTTTCACCTTGTCTTCTGAAAGAAAAAATACAGGCTGAATTTCTTAGGTTTTTTTTAGTTAACTCAATGCTTGTCTGATCATTTTACTGCTGTCAGTATGCAAATCTGTGATTTTCCAGGCAGATATCATCTCGCATGGGAAACCTGACAAGTTTTGACTGCTACTAATTTCGTCTCCTAGTGTGCAGATCCTCCAAAAACCTGAGAAGCCACTCAGTAATCTACTTCGCCGGGATGGACTTGATCTACTTGGTAATACAATAGGCTAATAAGGATAAAACATAAACAATAGGTGTATTACTGTATAAGTACATGTAAGTACTGTATAAATACTACTAGAAATTCACTTCTGTCGTCATTTTAATGCCATCCGGATGGAGCTCCATCACTAAGGAGACGAGTCAAATGCTTCATTATAGACACCCCCCTGATAAATTCAATCCAAATAAGGCTAGAAAACCTTTATGTACAACTGTCCTTGTATTCAGAGTAATGTCCACAATAATCTGTGATGTGTCAGCAGTGTGTCAGATAAAATGTTTCTTTTTAAGAAGATTTCTCCTATAAAGTTACTATTTTGTAGATACAACATTTTTTTCTTATGACAGCGACAATGAGCAAGGTGAACTAGAGTGGGCTACCTTGCTCTGCCATCTTGTCCTTTGCTCTGCTAGCATGTCTGCTGTCCATCCGCGGGCGCTAACAACACTCGGTGACGTGGGTGACATTGCCGGCAGAGTTGCCGTGGCAGGCCGTGTGCGGTGGTGTGGGTGACATTGCGCTGACAGCTGAAGAGGAGAGCTATTCGCAGATCGAGAGCGGAACAGATTGTCTCTTTCTGTCCTGATCTCCACACACCTCCCTCTCCACATGGCCACTAGCCTCTGGTCCCTCACACGTCTGTGCCTGTCAAAACTTTCATTATTTTCAACATACATGCACTGAGAGTGACTCAGAGGCTAATGTTTTTAACCCAGGTAAGGTTTGATTGCAGGTGTGAAGTGTTATTGTAGTGAAGTCTAGCTTTGCTTTCACTGCTCTGCTGATGGTCTGCTCAGAGTGTTTACTGACCTTGGCCCAGGTGAAGGAAGCCTTAGGCCAGGATGATTTATTCTCTCTGAGAATGGCAGCATCATTGATTGATGTGTATAATACAAAATACTAATTAGGTATCATATGGATGTTGATGCAGAGCGCACTTTGTTGTATTGGCAATAAGACAGACTTAAAAGAGATGATGAATTGAGAGAGTGATGATCATGCCGTTTTTTTTAATATCTTATTATAATCTATTTATACCAGAGATGATTATAAATAACAGTTTATTATAAAATCTGTTATATTATTATAAAACTGATTATTTAAAAACTATTCTTGACAAACTTGGAGTGACTTTATATTTACTTTATCAGTTAATTTGAACATTTACTGACTGAAAACTGCTAAACAATGTTACACATAACTGTAATGTTATATACCAGTACAGCACTGTGTAGATATGTAGTTTTGTTGCAGTTATGAATTTACAATTCAGTAAATGATACGAAAGAAAAAAACTACAGTTTTTAAGCATTTTTTTTCCCTGGAAATGTCCCACAGTGAGGTAGAATTACTCACTTTCTGCACATAAAATACAAAATTTCACAGAATATATTTTATTTATTTATGTATTTATTTTATGTATTCAGTGATAGTCAATTTTAACTATTCATCCATTTTTGTCAGAGGTGTGACCACACATCCATGAATAGCGTGGCACAATTTAGCTTTTTGTAGTAGTGATGCAATAAAATAAATTTGCACTTCAGTTATTCTTTGATCTGCACAGTTGTTTCTGCTCTTATACCGAGTTTATAACTACTGCAATTACATGTTCATAAAAAGTACAAAGTTTCAGCTTTAATTAATTTATAATCATATTTTTCCTGTGGCAAAATACATGGAAATTCATAATGTTTTGATTGCAACCAGCAGATGGTGTAGGTCTGCACATTTCTGTCCTGCTTTGGGATGTAAAAAAGAGTGGGGGGGGGAGAGATAGTGAGAGAGAGAGAGACTGGGGGTCATGGGGAAGGGGTCTGGGGTCCTTCGTGCTTACTGAATGAACCCTCCATCTGCACTAATCAGAACAGCACAGTAATCACTGGCGCTGCCATTTGGAAATTGCACATATGAAAATCGCAATTTTGCAATCGTGCTTTGCCACTGTATAATTGCAGCACGATTTATTTTGCCATATTTGCAGCTTGAGTATTGATTGAGCTGGGTGTCCACGTGCCAGGCAGCAGACTGGAGCTGAATGGCTGTAAGAAAACAGTCTGGAAATGGTATGTTCAGAGGGGGAATTAAGGATTGCTTAGAGCTGCAGGATGTAGACAAATATATTGTGATATAAAATATTGCTTCATGTTGTGATTGTAGTATATCTTCTAATACTGAAAGCTCATTGTGGAGTTAAACATTTACCTGCATTATGCCTTTGTTTATCATCGGAAAAAATGAAATATGAGATAAAAATATTGAAATACGAGAACTTTTTTGATGATTAACACGACACAATTGTTTACGTATGTTTTTATATTGAGCAGTTAATTAGAAGAGAACATTAGATTTGAATGAATGAATCACCCTAATTTGCTTCAAACCATATGTATGACGTATGTGTGTGTGTGTGTGTGTGTGTGTGTGTGTGTGTGTGTGTGTGTGTCAGAATTCGATAAAAAAATAAAGATTTTCCCATCAAATCATAAATGAACTGAACCACTAGGTTGTGGGCCAGCACCCATTGTGACTATAAAAGCTAAGCAGGTTTGGGACTGGTTAGTGCTTGAATGGGAGACCTCTAAGTAAGCTTGTGTGGATGCTGGAAGTGGTGGTGTTGAGGAGATGAGGAATCTCAATACCCCAGTGCACTGACAGGGACTATGTACTGTATATATATGGTGCTGTTGTTTGGGATGTAAAACAGGTGTTACCCTGATGTCCTGGATAAAATTTCCCCTCCTAATCATTCCCATATTCAAAAAGTCAAATTTACTCTCTCATCACCTCTCTGCCTAATAGCTAGTGTTCTGACAGACTGGTGGTTGAGGTGGTTCTCTATCTGTCTGTGTTTTGCATTGGCTTACATTGTTGCACTCTGCTCACCTGTTTATTCTGCTGTTTAAAAAGTTACATTAGGAAAAGATACAAATATGCTAATTTTTCCTGGAAAAGTGACATAACTCTACCTTAATTACCATGTTTTACCTTAAAAGCCATATGTGCATTGCTCGTACCTTGGGTGAACAAAAGCATACCTGTACAGCACTTTATTCTGACATTGTGCTGTTATAAATAATAAATTACTCTTCTGAACATTGAGGTATTTTATTTTACTGTATATTATAGTCATTGTATAAAAGCCACAAGAGCTCTGGATGCTGCAAGGTCTGAGTAGATGGGGAACAATGGACAGCTCTATGTTTAGAGTACATGCCTGTCTACATACATGCTCTTCTCTCAAATGCATCGTGACAGCACAGCACACACTGTTCCACACTGTGTGGACAGCAAGCCTGCAGACGGAACACATGCTGTGGGCATTAAGCGCTCGCAGAGGAACGTGGCATCCCTTAAACCGGAACATTTCATTTACTTATCAGTGCTGTTTTGCACTCGGGTCTGCTCCGCCTGCTGGGCTGCCTGAAGCCAGAGATGGCCTCTCTCACCTGACGCATGGGTGGCGGGGTGAGCGATTGAAGCCGGGTTCCTGATTGGCAGCTGTGAGGGAGTGTTTGGCAGTGTTTTATGGGGGCAGCTGGAGGGCAAATATGGGGCATTCAGAGTCTGGAAAGAGCAAACATTGCACCACAATCAGTTGTGGTGGAAAGAGTAGTGAAAATTCCAATATTGTATATCACATTTACACAATGTTCCACTTACCCCCTATGTTACTGATCAGCCAAGAGTCCAACAATTGCTTTTTTAGTTTAGCTGCAAGGATAATCTACAACTTAATAGTCACCTAAATAGCCCAGAAGTTTTTGACAAAATTCTTAACCAAAACATTTCTCAACATGCTCAAACCACAACTAGGAGAGGATCGCAATTTCAAATCCCAATCATGCTATTTGTCATCAACAGGCGGTCCCAAGAGAGCAAAAAATTGGTTGTGCTGTCTCTGGGTGAGTAGATGGCGCTCTCTCTCCCTATCACTTACACATTGCAATGTCCGCTGACTCAGGCGTCTATTGATTGGTTAATTCGGAGCTGGGAACCCTGCGCTTTCCTCCAAGCATGTAAGGCTCCCCAGTGACAGTGTATCAGCGGTAGTTCAAAAAGAGGCGGTGTCCGCATCACACGCAATGGAGAAGGCCTGTGCTTGTCTTTACCCTCCTAGAGACAGGGACAGTGCAAAAGTGATGGGGAGAGTCCAAAAGGAGGGGATGGGCTAATTGGCTACTACTACATTGGGAAGGGGATAAAAAAGGGCAAAAACTTAGAAATAAAAAAAAAAAAACACAACTAGGTCTTAGATAAAGTCTGACAGAGTAGTCACTGTGTTTTAGGACATAGTATGTGGAAAAATGATTTGAGTCATTATCACTAAAAGTAAATCAACACTTCATAATTGCATGTAGTTGATAGTTTTAGCTGCCTAAATGTTATTGAATACCCTCCCCAAATGAATGCATTTTTTTCCAAATCATAGCTCATTCATTCTTCATTTTTTAATTGTTGTTGTACACCAACGCAGCAAATGATACAAAGACTGGGTGTCTCAGACTTTCCATTTCAGTTTTGCTGATTTTTATGACAAATAAAAGAAAGTCAAAAAGTCTGTGACACAACCTGTTACTGAACCGAACAGAACATGCCCCAAAACACACATTCTTTGCATTATGTAGGAGATACAGATTAAACATCGAAGTACAACAGCTTGCTGCTGTCATTGTGCCACCATTTGTGCTAACCCAAAATGAAAGAAAGGTGAAAAACTCCTGGGTGAGGTTGTGGATGAGTAGACAGCAGAGGGAGTTGGAGGTCAGTAACAGCACCTACTGAAGGCTATACTACATACAAGGCAGATGTTGGCTTCTGATATGAATTTCCACTCTACTTTAAATTGTGCTGCAGTATCCAACATGTACTAACTCAAAAATGTAGTCTTGCCATCATTTAAGGTGGACCATAAAGTTAAAATAAGAAACTGCCTAATCTGTTGTAGAGGTCAATTGCACATGAGGACATGTGGCTGTTTGTCTTTATCTACTTCCTGTGTTTACTTTTGATTGGCTATCCATGGAACATGTTCACACTGAGCCAGTCACCAGTATACATAACTAGATTGCGAAAACATTTGAACTGATTGGGAGGCCAAAAGGCTGAGTCTGGACCCCACTACTCAGTTCTCTCTCCAAGCAGACTAGAGCCAACCTGAAATCGAGGCAAAAATCATACAGCGTAACCCCTTCTTTACCTGTGTCGCCAGAGATTTTCTAACATAACCTAAGATAACTTAGTCACTCTTTACTGAGTTGTTAGTCAGTAGCCACTGACATACTGAGTGAGTTTATATGCAAATCAGGTTTGGTCAGTATTCCAATCAAGGTGTTTAGATGCACTTGAGTAATTAGATCATTGGAAACTGTGTCTATGCAATTTAGGCAGTAATGACAGTTGTGCTTTGCAACCAGCCAGTGAACTTACAGAATAAGATGTGATGTAAATGTCATGTAAAACCTAAATTTAACTTTAGTGGATTTTTTTAGACATCCACTTTATGCCTGATCACACTGTATGCATACACAGTCAGTGTGACAAGATTTCAGCTACAAGCTCTGTAAAATAATCACACATTATTCAAAATGTTTGTGCTTGTGCTTGACTTCACCCTCCTAGAGTCAGAAACATTGCAAAAAGTCATGGGGGGAGCCCTAATGGATGGATGGGCTAATTGGCGCTACTACATTGGGAAGGGGATACAATTTGGCAAAAAAAATAATTGTATAATCTGGGGAATTCTGGTCAATATGACTGGCTGTTGAGTTCATATCAGGATGCTTGTTATCTTACTGATTTTAGCTTAGATGTGGTAGAATTGTTTAGAAACTAAAGTTAGAGAGAGCCAGGGGCTTCAATAGAAAGTAATTAAATTGTGGGTTTAGTCTGGGCGAATGTCACTTTGTTGGGGTGCTGGGTGGTTCCTCTGGCAACGAACATCAGTCCATTGGGAGAGGGCGCAAGCTTCAGTTTTACTTTCAGACAAACATTACCGTCTGCCCCTAGTGAGAGCACCAACTTGTGAAAGAGATATAAAAGCCATTTCTAAATCAATTTTCCCACTCAAAGGTTCATGATGAACAGACATTTTAGAGCCATTAAAAAAGTCTCCTGGAGAAGTATGGCCCTGACCCTCCTGATAAAGGATTAGCCTCTCTATCCATTCATTTCTCGTGATGCCCCCTGCCATTTTTAGCTCATACTGTTTTGTAATTTTATATGTCATACTGTGCCTTTACTACATAGACTAGTCTAGCAATGGTAGTCTCACAGCTCCAGTTCTAAAGAAGCAAACATGACTGGGCTACTACGTCTAGGGCTGAAGATGAGACACATGAGATTGCTGGGTCTTTAGCTCAGGAGAAATGTCTGAACAACAGGAGACTAAGCTAAAATCTCCTTTATGTTTCCATTTGATCCCATACTTGCCTAGAAGAAACTACTGAGATGTTAAGATCTCCTTTTTTATTTTTATTTCTTCTGGGGTAGAAAACACAGCAAACATCTATATTGACAGAGAATGAAACTGAAGAAAATGTATTCAATCAGAAACCAATAAAACTCCAAAGCGCACAGAATTGAGTTTTTGAGCAAAAATGTAGTTTCTATACAAATGGGCTATTACTTCTCAAAGCTTAACATTTCATCACATCATTTATAATTTTTTACACTCATCTGATGTACTATCTCCAAAAGCAAACAATATTGTAAAATAGATCATTTGTGGTCATAATTTAATTCAAAAAGGTCAGATGTCATGATTGTTATATTAATTATAGGTAAAGTGGCATATTTCAAGCACTTTGTTTTGTTTTATTTTAAATAGTAATTTGCTGAGACTCAAAATGAAATGCTTTACTCATTAAGGATTCTGGATACATTCATGGTCAACAGGAAATAAGCCTTGAAATATCACTTTACATGAAATTTTTATAAAATATATGACACTTAACATTAACATTAACAAGGAAATTGTGGAACACAAATGAACTTTTGAGAATATATACTGTATGCTTTTACTTTACCGTTGCAATCTCTGCAAATCGCATGAGACACGTCAAGCCCTTTCTTACCTGGGCCGGGTTGACGGTAAAATCCAAAGTGTTTCCAAATGGTTGCTTTCAAAGACCGCGGCTTGGCTTGCATGCCTGTACATAGCCCACGCTGCTTCCTTGTTTTGGTTAGCAAACGAGAATCGATTCTGAGCTTGAAGCGATTTTTTTCTGCACCCCTAATATATATATATTTCCAGATGTACTAGCATATTATACAAGTGTATTATGTAAGTACTTGTGAAACCTCCCGTCACAGCCTCATCCCTGCCTCAGTCTTGTGTCCACATGCTGTTTTGTTTACATTCTGTCATGTCTCCCCTGATGTCGCGTCCTCATCTGACTCCACAGCCGTTCTCCAATCTCTTGTCTGATTAAGTCTGGTTTAAAGGCTCCCTTGTGTCTCACAGTCCTCATCCATCATTGTTTGTTGTCCAAGTCATGTTCGTCCTCATACTCATTGTGTATTGTCTTAGTTTTGTCACAGCCAAGTTTTTATTTCATTCACAAGAGTTATTTATGTTCAACAAAGTCTTGTCACCACACTGCATCCAACTCCTCCACACTTTTTGACCGAATGCAAATAAAATATTTCCAAAGCAGGTGTGTTTGAATTAGATTCGGGGGTAAAAATTCACATGGATATGTGTTTTGCTTTAGAGAGTGTTATTAGGTGAGCTGTGTGCGATGAGAGATGGACAGAAGGAGAGCCAGAGATAAAGATAATCTAGCAGATGGGAATAGTTCTTGCTTCTTCATCTCTCTCGCTCTCTCTCTTCCCACCTGCCTGCTTATACTAGGCTGACTCAGCACCTGTGTACGTCACACACACACTGCCCGCAGAGCCTGCAGTCAACCCACACACACAGACACTCACGTGAGTGACGAGTCCTGAGTTGATTTTTAGAGCGTGCTGTGTAAAAGTATACACAGTCAGAATGGTTATATAGGTGTACATCAGATAAACATGGCAACAGTGTATGTTCTGTCTCGCATTGGTCACATAACTGCTGATTTAAAACATAAGTACATCAGTATGTACATGTATGGATTTCTATCTATATATTTAGTCCTGGACAAAAACTTTACAGCTTGGACACAATCAAGTGTACATTCTAGGTTGAAGTAAGAGTTAAAAATCAACTTTGGAATTTGTTGCATTCTTTGACTGACATCAGTAAATATATGTTTACAGAAAATTATACAGCACAAGAAGGTGCTGAAGCTAAACATAAGTTAAAAATGGCACCATCTAACAAAAACTTATCCAAATTGAATTATGATTCCAGTACAAGAAAAATTTTAAACAGTGATTTACAGTCTTTTTAAACAGTGATTTAAACAATTTTAATCTCAAGCCCTATATTCTCATTAGCACATTAAAACATATACAAATGAAACAATTATGAAATTATTTATCATAGAAATTACCTGTAATACATGTTGTTTACATGTGGTATGTGGTATTTTTCCTTTTAGTACAAAAAAACAAAACAAAAACAGATTATAAATATATATTTGTCCCAGTTATCATTCATCCACCCGGTTTTCATCGGTTACTCAACGCTAATTTTGCGAAAACAAAGCATCAACCCATGCATTCATCACTCATTCTGGCTTTGTTTCTCATTGATAATGTTTAATAGAATCTAAAACATGTCACAATAAACCAAAGATGTGCAGCACTACTGCCTTATATGGGTGCAGAAACAAATAGTGGCAGAGAATAGGTGTACAAAACAAAGGCTCTGGCTGGATCACACCAACAAGCTCTAAAAAAATTGTAAACACCTAAGAGTGATGTTAAATGTTCATTTATCCATTTCATTAGTCTTTTGCATTTATTTCTCATTGTTTTCTGTATTTAATAGGTACTTTTTCAGTTCATATAAGTTCTTGTTCATTTTTACTGTATTTAATGCTTTTATTCTAATGGTATATAGAGTTTTACAAGTAAAGGCACACTTATTGGCAAGATAAGATGGCTTTAAATAACATAATTAGATGCCATAGACTTCTGCAAAGTTCTTATGTGTGTGTGTGTTGTGTGGGTGGTGCTCTTATCTCTTCGTTCGTACATAAAATCCAAGAATTATGAAAAATATTAAATATCTGAAACAAACATGAATGTTACGAAACATTTTTTTTCAAAATATAGACCTGAGCACAGGCAACAGCTAGGACACAAAATCCCAATATATTATATGATTTGAATGTAATAGTTTTACAAAACACTAAAAACACTAAACAAAAAAGGTAAGATTTTCTGCTGGTTACTGAAATTAAGGTTAGATGTGTCTATGGGCAGATTATTAATGAGCAGATAATTAATTTTAAAGGCAGGAATGAAAACTTGTATGTGTGCATACGCAATTATATGCATGGAAGTGTGTCTGCACTGTGTTCATTGTGTTGTGTTTGGGGTCATAAATGGGTCTGACCTGTATGTCCTGCTTATTATCCTCCTCTCTCATCACGCAGGAAATGAGAGATCATTTTCTCTCTTTCTCTCTCTCTCTCTCTCTCTCTCTCTCTCTCTCTCTCTCTCTCGACAGCATGTGTGTTGATGGAAGCTCTTTGACCTTGGGGTCTGTTAATTACTTATCATCTCTGCCTTATCATTTTCCTTCACCAAGAAGCAATGTATGCTCCTAAGTACATTTCGCAATATGTGATGAGATATGACCATTTTCTTGTGCTGCATTTAATACAAAGATGGATGCTTATGAATGACTCATAAATGGCTGCAGTATACAGGTTGTCTCAAAAATATGTTTATATATATATATATATATATATATATATATATATATATATATATAAATAATAAATATGAATATTTATTATTTTGTCCTACATTGTAAA
>BRDA01064847.1:1338-18826 GCA_036984385.1 Crenuchus spilurus
TATCTATCTATCTATCTATCTATCTATCTATCTTGTCTGTCTGTCTGTCTATCTATCTATCTATCTATCTATCTATCTATCTATCTATCTATCTATCTGTCTGTCTGTCTGTCTATGTATCTGTCTGTCTGTCTGTCTATCTACAATATCTCTCTGTCTGTCTGTCTGTGTATCTATATGTCTGTCTGTCTGTCTGTCTATGTGTCTGTCTGTCTGTCTGTCTGTCTATGTGTCTGTCTGTCTTTCTGTCTATCTGTCTGTCTATCTATCTATCTGTCTGTCTGTCTGTCTGTCTGTCTATCTGTCTATCTATCTATCTGTCTGTCTGTCTGTCTGTGTCTATCTGTCTGTCTGCATATGTTTCTGTCTAGATGTATCTGTTTGTATATCTGATTAAAACATGGTTCTTCAAGGTTCTTTAGTAAAGGTAAGTGGGAACATGGGAACACAAAGAGCCATGTTTAAATGACTATGTCCATGGTTGTAATAGTTCTTCACTATGTTCAAATTTAAATGCCATCTTGTAATAAGAAGATCCACTGCCTTTACTAAGCAATACTTACTTTACCATTTTAATAGTCTATTTATCTCTGTGTGTGTTTGTGTGTATGTTTGTGTGTGTTTGTGTGTGTGTGTGTGTGTGTATCTATCTAGGAATCTCTCTCTCTCTCTCACACACACACACACACCTATACAACTGTAAAAAAAAAAGAACAGGATACAGTGCAGAGGGAGAGAGAGAGAGAGAGAGAGAGAGAGAGAGAGAGAGAGAGGGAGGCATTAGCCTCCTTCCTCTGCTTCACTTAAACACATTTCAGCACCTCTAATGTGGACAGCTCCCTTCTTCCACTGCACTTTGCACTTTTTACAATGAGCCAATGCAGCCATCTGCACTTCTGCTCAAATGAGCCGAGACAGTACAAACTGAAGACAGTACAAACAGTGTCTGTGTTTTTACTGAAAAGGCCTGAAGTTTAGTCCACTGTAACAGCTAGAGAAAACGGCCCTTCACTCAGACAGACTCCTACCACAGGAGAGAGGACCATAATGCTCTGTTTGCTGTTCATACCACTGTGTCCACACGGCTGTGTGCGTGTGTATGTTTAGAGGTCAGCACTAAGTCTTACATTATTTGCAGCAAACCCAGCCTGCAGGTATGACAGCGCAGCTATGGCCTGTGACAGGGGCTCTCACAGCCACTTCAGCACTGACAGGGCCAGCACTGACCCCAGAACAGGGACAAAGTCACAGCTGCAATGACAGACACATGCCTCCAGTCATACAAGACTGAACTTAGTCTATAGAGAAGAAGACAATAGCTACTCATGAGCTCCCAGTCAAATTTCACCATCAGGGGCTCGACCGGACATATCTGAGACCGGAGCGGTGTGAACTAGGGGTGGCTTTAAATAATCGATTATTTGATTAAAATCGGTATTGATTAATATAAATACGAGATCGATCGTTCACCGTGTTTGCGTACATCTTTAACCCCCTTTAATCTCACGTAACCAGCTGTTTTTTTTTGTGCAATGGGCTCCGGCCTGCAAGCATAGCTGGAGCTGGACTAAAGGTGTGTACATTTTAGGACATCCTCTGCCCGAGTCGTACTAAACAGCCACTATTTCACTATTTCTGTTCACATGCACGAGCCACTACACAGATTACGTAAAACTATCCACACGGTTTTATTTCTTACTTCACAGCGTTTGGAAAGCGATACACAACACTCGTATTTACATTTAATGTTCATGTTGTTACTTAATGAAGTTTGTAGACAGGAATGTGTGTAAAAATGACTCAGACTAAGGGCCCCGAGTGGCTCAGCAGGCTAAGACGCTGACACTAAGACCAGAGGATCGTGAGTTCGAATCCCGGTCATGCTGTTTGTCAGCCGAGGCCCAAGAGAGCAAACATTGTCAGTGCTCTCTCTGGGTGGGTAGATGGCGCTCTCTCTCTCTATCACTCTCACATTACAATGTCCGCTGGCTCAGGCATCTACTGATTGGTCCATTCTGAGCTGGGAATCCTGCGCTTTCCTCCGAACACGTTGACTCCCCAGTGACGGTGTATCATTGGAAGTTCGAAGAGAGGTGGTAGCTGCATCACACGCAACGGAGGAGGCTTGTGCTTGACTTCACCCTCCTAGAGTCAGGGATGGGTTAATTGGCTATTGCTACAATTGAAAGGGAGAAAATTGGAAAAAAAATTAATAAAACAAAAATACTCAGATTGAGTTTGTAATTCACACTAATTGGAGTTAGTGAATCGGAAAGTAAAGAGTAATGTTATATTCTGTATTAACGCACAAAGTACAACTCAGAGATCTGTGTCTTTCTCTCTCACATACACACACATTACAAATATTTTTATAATATTTGTATTATCAATCAATCAAATCAATAAACGTTTTTTTATATAGCACTTGTACAACGGGCGTTGTCACAAAGCAGCTTTACATAATTAGTATCAAACAATTTGAATCTAAGCCTAATGTGAGCAAGCCAAAGGCAACAGTGGCAAGGGAAAACTCCCTCAAGGCTGGAGAAAGAACCCTTGGGAGGAACCAGACTCACAAAGGGGATCCATCTTCCTCTGATCAAACTACTGATAGAGATTAGTTAGTTAAGTCTGACATTGTGCTATAGTATAAAACAATGATATTAATAATAGTGATCATTGCATCCATATTGGGTATCATAATTAAAATGCAGTAGCATTAGCACTTCAGTCCAATCATTGCTAGTAGTAGATGTAAGTGAGCAGCAGGTCTGGTGACAATAATAGAGGTCTATTAATGGTAGGTTGAGTGTTTCTTGTACAACGACAACATTTACATCTCTGAAAATTTATTTTATATCCAAACAAAACCTATTATAGTAAATGAAATATCCCGTAATGAATCAATATCGAATCGAATCAGAAATCAAATCGAATTGGGACCTTGTGAATCGGAATCGAATGGCAGGAAATCAGTGGTGATACCCAGCCCTAGTGGTAACACTACATTAATGAGGCAGAGATTATAATCCACAGTGGACAGTGACACATCTCAACCCAGTCTACAATAAAATATGTATTATATGCATTACAGCGGCACTTCATGTAGAGGTAAGCTCATATACGCTATCTCTACGGAACCAAATGGAAATGATTTAAATGGCATGAATTAATTAATTACATTCAACAATTTCTTTATCTCTTTTAGCGTGACGTCGCAGTCACAGTCGAAATTTCCAGTCTAAGGCTCTATTCGGATTGGAATAATCAGGGGGTCGTCTGTAATGAAACATTTTACACATCTTCTCAGTGATAAAACTCTCCAACCCAGTTAAATGACTGTAGGATGAGTGAGCTTCAAGTGTGTTGTTTTTCCATGCATGCTAGGAGTCCAAATGTGTCAAGTAGCAGCAGTCAACAATCCTTACTGCCAACACAAAGCTGGAAAATCAAACACGTGTGATTATAACGATCAGACGAGAGCTGCGTTTGGAGAAAAACTATAGGTCATTTAGTCTTTTCTCAGGGGAGGAGGGAGAAAAACACTGACATGGCTGATTCAGATGGAAATTAAATGACAGAGGAGGACACAAAAATGGGGAGCACACCTAAACCCATCTGCATAAGGCTTATGTCTCTAAACCTGGCATGACCAAGCCACAACCGGGAGACTGGCAACATCGTAAAATAACCGTAAAAGGACTCACTGTGCAGCTATTTAACAGTGACTAGTTAACTCATGAAGCAAAGCCAGTTATACTATCTAATCCAGCTTCCTCAGTGACCGCACACCATGCTGTCTCTCTTTTCTGCACTTATTTAGTCAGTTTGAGTTAAAGCACATAAGCGCGTGTAATTGTATCACTGTGAGAAATCTGCATCGCTAAACCTTTAATCACACTGAAGTGATTTTTCCGTCTTGCCAAATTTCTATGTCAAAAAGCTAGTGTGACTCGGTCGTAAGTGGGCATGTGCTCTGGCCTCAGCTCAGTGGGAATGGCCTGGAACGAGACAGGCAGCAGCACTGCTTACTGGGCTGGATTACTGCCCATCCCACCGGTCTGGATTTGAGGCTTTGTATTGAAAACACACCAAATCCTCACCGGATTTTCAGGACAATGCAGTGCGCGCTCATCTTTGTCCCCAAGTCGTAAATTCCTCTCGAGCGGAAGGAATGGCCTGCTATAATGCCAGGATGGGTAGCTCCTGAATCACATCTAAAAAAGCCCTCTGAAGCCATCCTCTCCCAGCAGCCGTGCTGAAAATGAAACAGGGCTCCGTGAGGACACGTAGGTGAAGATTCATGTCCGTTTGACCTCCACATTCATTTTTTTCCTACACCGCAAGGACAGATAAGACATCACAAGCAGCTTTTGGCACTTCTTGACCTTTCAGCATGTATTCTTTATAGTTAACCATTAGATGTCTGATTTGTTGTTGTTATTAACAAAGTGTTTGTCAATTTGCTTTGTTTAAATATTTAAATTAGTTATGGAAGGTCGAAGACTCCATCATAAGATTCCATCATATTTATGACAGATATAACTAAAAATGATTCTAAATATGAAAGCACTGTACTACGGTGTTAATTCATTTACAAATCTGACCAATCACAGCCCTCCACCTGCATATATAAAGAACTAACCTACATTCCCACTTTGCTGCTTTCAATTGCTGATGTTATGATGCTCCACTCCTTCCGCCCCATCACCACCAGTGTGGTCCTGGTCCTATCGTCTGGGGGTTGGCTCCGCCCCTGACTTCCATCTACTTGGCAGAACCTGCTATGGCCTGATGTTCTGAGACCCAGGCCCAGGACGGGGCTTACACCAAAAAAACGTTCAATCTTTATTAATTGCTATCAAATAATCTAATTATGTAATAAAATCTGTAGCATTCATGTTTCCTGTCTTCATGACAGAACAATTCCTAGTCACATGTTTAAGATGGTGAATGTATTCAGCTAAACCGGTGTTGACAATAAGCCATATTATGTCCTAAACCACATCAGCAAGTCTATACAACCCAACTTAAGACCTGGATGCAGTTTGAGATGATTGAGAGAAGGTTTGCTGGTGTATTTTGACTGAGCTTTCAGGAGACTTTTAGTGTAATCCTATGTTGTAACAAGCGAGAAGGTTGATCAGGAGTCAGGATGCAGAGGTGGGGTCCAAATGAGACTTTATTACACCAACACTACTGAGAAACCAAAACACTTGTGACTACTAAGCCAAAATAAAATGAGGAGTGAGCTACACTAGCATAAACATGACATAGACTAACCTATAATAACATTGACGCATCCATACAAACTTTAACAACATTCACCAATTTAATGAATGACACAATTAATGACTGAAAAAAGATTAGAGACATAAGGGAGCTTAAATAACACACTTAATCAAAGGGGGAATGAACAAGCAGGGTTGAGGGATCAGATGATACAGGTACAGAACTTTCAGGAGTGGTCCTAGTCTGTTTGGTGCCCTGGGCAAACAACCCCTCCAGCATCACCATCACCCTGAAAACCCCAAGAGCAGTGTATCAGTAATTTGAGACAGAGGGCAGGGACGGGGACAGGCGCTTATGCCACCCTTGATGAGATTCCGCCCTGAGCAACTGCTCATATCAGCCATATCAGAAATCACCACTGAGAACAATAACCAGACAGGATGATATGAAGAGGGCAGGGACACGATGTGAAAGAGACAGAGACACGTGGGACATGTAAACAGAATGCACATGATGACAAAACCATGGATGGAGACAGTACATGGGGAAAAAAACACAAGCATGAGGGTCGAGGTGGGGTTGGCCGTGGCAGGGGGCGACATGTGTATTACATGTAAGGTTGATTAGTTTTAATTGTGCGGTATGTAAGCCTAAGTGTTTCAGTGAATCACAATCAGTGATGCACTGCAGCTGTGATCAGTGACATGTCCCAGCTCAGGCCTGTGGGCAGCTTGTAGGATAATTGATAGGTTAAGAGGTGAAGTTACCAGTTTCTTCTCAGAGCTCAGATGGTAGCACTATTGACAAGTTCATCACTGAGTTGTGAACAAGGCTCACTACAAACAAAAGGAAGAACGGACAGGAAATGAGGAGGCCTCCATTTTAACGTCCATCCTCTCACATACACACAATCAACTCATTTCCTTTCTTTTTCTCCCAATAACTGCTCATCAAATGTGCTCTCCATCCATCAGGGAAACTGTATGCGTCAGTAGTCTTGGCATGAAAATTTCATTAGTCCTGAATTGGCCCCCACTGAACGCTCCTTTCTCAACTATTCTTCCACGAATGTTGAAATTAGGTTTAGTAGTTACTTACTGGGATTCAAATATGCAATCATACTGTCACCTGCCCTTACTTTACCTTTTACCTCCTCATATAATTATACTAATGCTAATGACGGCATTAAGCCCTGCACTCTCCGGGCTGTGCAAAGAAACTTATAAATGCAGTTTCATGGCGTCCTCTAAGTAAACAAATAAACTTATTTATGTCACCGTATGTGTGGCACCACTTGGAGAATATGTTATTATATCATTAGCATCCGAGCCCGAAGGTGCATTTTAGAGTGCTTTCTTAGACTCAGCAGGGGGTGGAAATTATTACCATCCGACAGCACTACTCACACACCTGCCTAACACAGCCGTTACCAAAAGCACTTACATCCCAACATCCCAACATCTCTCTCTCTCGCTTTCTCTCGCTCTCGGATTTCATGACAGGCATCTGACAACATGCTGACAGGGGTGCGTCCTTTCAAAAATAAGCAGATACAACACATAAACTTCTGCCATGACAGCATTCTCCCACTTTATAAGAGGGTCAGTACCCATTACAAGCACCCGATCAGCAACTCCGAATGGATCAGGAAGTTTTGCCAGGGGTTTTAGACTGTTCTCCGAGTCGATGCCTTTGTTGAGGTGCGCTTAGTAGCATGACAGCTGATATTCAGGCCCTGATATGAGTGTGCTTGGGGCTTTTATGTCACACCAGAGTGTGTTTATTGCCCCTGGCTACGCGCCAATCAAGCCGAGCACTTCCAGCCTGCTACAAGAGCCTGTCTCAACCAATCGGTTTACCTGATGTTTGGTACACAAGTGAAGCTCAGAAAAGAGAACTGCACTTACTGCGGGACAGCTATTTTTGGGGCACGGGGAGAAAAAAATACAGCTGGTATTAGATTTCACTGTGTAGGAAGTGCAATGATACGGCGTGAAGAGAGGAAGAGATTTGGGTGTGAAGGAGGAAAACTAAGTGAGACAAAGACTATGAGAGTATAAAAGGACAGAGGACACAAGAATGGAGATGAGAATGAATGAATAAGGGAAAAAATGATCAAGGAGAAAAAGAAGGGAGACAGGGAGGGAGAGGGGGAGGCAGGAGAGAAAAAGAGATGAGTTTGCTGCTTCTCTTAGCAGACCAGTAGGTGAAAAATGACTATCAGGCTCCGCAGGGCACAAGTGACTTCCTAACCACTTTAATAAATTGGAGGAGTGTGATTGCTCAGTCAGACAGACTGTCAATTAGAGTCAAGACTACATCTGAGCCGACATCTCATGACCTATCCAGACACATTATGCAAAACCAACCCATAATCACCCTTCCAGGCCCACTTTTATTAGCCAATAAAAACACACTTCCTGTTGCTGTGTTCACTTTAGCTGGAAACGTCAGTGCTACGTGGTGGATGCTGGACATTGAACAAGATAAAAGCAATACATATACAAACATATAGGCTATGTAATGTTTTTACACTGACAGATGGGTGTTTGGTGCCCTGGGTGAACAACCCCTCTGGCACCGCCCCCGACTCCCTGACAGGAACAACCACTACACCTCCAAATCCACCCAGAAACATCCTCCATCCAGGGACGAACAACTCCAAGCAATGAATGATACCAAGGGCACTTCACACAACCTTGCTGGGGCATAGCAGACCACGCTAATGCCACCCCTGAAAACATGCCACCCTGGGTGGCTGCAAATACCAACCATACCAATGAAACACAAATTTATATCATTTCACGTTGTAGTTTTTAGTTTCCATTTTAAATAGGTTTAGGCTTCTTTCCCACTGTTGGTACTAACTCAGTACAAAGTAATGCTTTACAGTCCCGTAACCTGCATCTCTAAAAAAATTATATAGTGAAAAAGTTTATTTCTGTTCATCCACCATGAAGACTAAGGACATCTCAAACAAGTCTCCAAACAAGTTGTTGAAAAGTACAAGTCAGGGTTGGGTTATAAAAAAAATACCCAAATATCTGATTATCCCCCAGAGCACCATCAAATCCATTATCATCAAATTGAAATAACATGGTACCACAACAAACCTGCCAAGAGAGGGCCGTCCACAAAACTGTCAAACCAGGCAAGGAGGGCATTAATTAGATAAGCAACACAGAGATCAATTGTAACCCTGAAGGAGCTGCAGAGTTCCCAAGCAGAGACTTGAGTATCTGTCCATACAACCACAATAAGCCATACAGAAGGTGACTCTACGAAGCACTGATTATTCAGTGGAGGTCATTAAAAATGCCATGCCATCTCTAACATTCATTATAAATACAGTAATATCCAAACACCTCAATAGACAATTATAGCAATACAAAGACGTGCTTTGTCTTCTTTTGATTGAGGTCAGGTTTGGGCAGCATTTGGTCAAGCTAGCTCACTTTGGTTGCACTGGACACAGCTCTTATATTCTTATATTAAGTTTGAATCCAAATTTCAGAAATAATTAATGTTCAAACTACACTCAAAACATGTGTACAGTATATTTGACACTGAAGATATTGGACAGAGTTGAGGACAACAGTGTCCATGCAGGGCTTATATCATATGTGTGCATCTGTTCAGAGGGGTGACTATGCCATAGGCCAGGCTAGCCTAGCCTTAGGCGATACACAGGGCAGTGAGTGGGCTCACCACTGGGACTTGGATTAGGGTAGATATGGAGGCAAGGTGAGCATGAGGCAACTTTCATAACGCAAGGGTAGTGTGTGGGGAGAGAGAGAGAGAGAGAGAGAGAGAGAGAGGGAGAGAGAGAGAGAGAGAGAGAGAGAGAGAGAGAGAGAAAGAGAGAGAGAGAGAGAGAGTACCTGCACTGCTGCTTGTTGTTGTATGATAGAAATGTATTACATTTTAAAGATATTGGGTGAACGTTTTTGCAAGTGCCTGTTAGCTAGCTAATTTAGCTAACAAGTTAATGTAAGCTAACTTTGGACATTAGGATTAAGAGTCTCTCTAATAATGTACAGTGGAACCTCTGTTATCGTTTGCCCTGATTATTGTACATTTCGGTTATCATCTACTTTCTTCAAGGAAATTTTGTCAAAGTTATTGTTCATCCTCCCTGTTTTTGTCAGTGTGCCCACGTGACTCGCCGCTAATTTAGCAAAAACAAAGCATCCACCCATGCATTCATTGTTCATTATGGCTCTGTTTCTCGTTGTTTCTTTGGCTTTGTTTCTTGTTGATAACTCAAAACAAACTAAAACACGTCACACTAAAGTGACGTGCACAGCGATAGCATTTGGAAACAGGTGTGAAAACAAATACCACGAGAACCCCGAGAATGGGTGTACAAAACAAAGCTGCCGGCTGCACCACACCGGCACTCTCTAAAATAGAGCGTAAACTCATAAGAGTGATGATAAATGCTAATTTATTCATTTCAGTAGTCTTTTCTATTTATTTTTCATTGTGTTCTGTATGTAACACTGTAGTTAATCTATGTAAAATATATATTTTTAATTATTTGAACAGATTAATTAGATTTACATGATTTCTTATGGGGAAATACTGCTTCAGCTATTGTTTGTTTCCATTATCATCAGACACTTTAGAACAGACTAATGACAAAAACTGAGGTTCTACAGTACGTTTTGCAAGTTAGCCAGCTAATTTAGCTAACACGTTAAGCTAACTTTGGACATTAGCATTAGAAGTAAAAATATTATGATTAATAAGTGCTAATTTATTCTACTCTTAGTCATTCTCAGGACTGTGGATACAAGTCAAAAGTAATTATTCACGTACTTATTTATGATTACTTGTACAAAGTACTTTTAAATTTTAATCATTTAAATACTTTAAAGTTACACTACAGTAAGTGTACTTTTACTTTTCATTACTCTTTCCACGCTGGCTTGTGGAAATAAAACATAAAAGGAAGCACAGCTGAGCCACTCAGAATTACTAACAATATCTGGCCTACATCAACTTATTCCTATTGTCTGCCTCTCCGTTAGTCTGGATGTTAAAATCAATGGTCAGATTTGTATCATTTGTATCCATAATAAACATCAAGGATGTAAATGTAGAATGAAAAGATAAGATAAACCAGCAGGGCCGAGTGATTTTTAGATCCTATTCTTAGCCTACAGACTGTAGGTGGAAATCTATCAGCCTGTTCACATGCAGGAAACCTCGTCTCTTGTAAGCATTTTTGGTTAAGTGCGCCACACCATGTTCTGAGGTTGAGACACGGCGTTCAAAGGGGAAGGCGGTTGTGGGTTAAGGGCTTGTGGGAGGGGAAGGAGAGTGAGGTGGGTTACAGTGGGAGGAGGGGATGGGGGGGCTTAGGAATGAAAGTGAAAATGAATCCCGCCAAGCCACCAGAGCCAGAGTTGGAAGGTGAGAGGCTCTCAATCTATTTCCTGCGCCACCTCTGCCTGCCCTTGTGCTCTCTACACTGGGCTTGAAAATGGAAGGTGACAGATTGTGAGCAAGAGCAGGCTGTAGAAGAGGCTAATCGGGCCCACTCCCCTAGCTCCCCAACTCCTTCAGCTCCCTCAAGGCCAGGAACAGGCCCGGCCTTCTATATATATATATGGGCCTGCTCCTGACTCTATATACTGTTGTGTGCAAGAGTCATAGGCTTAGGTTTCAGGTGTTCTCTTCAATGTTCAATGAACAGAAAATATGTTTTATCTCTTTAACATCCTCAACAAGAAAGAAGAAATTGTTTTGTTGTTGTTTTGTTTTTTTATTTATTATTTTTTTGGGGGGAGGACCTTATGGTAAAATCAGAACATAAACTATATAATAAATGAAAAATCTGTACAATAAGATCACTTGTTCACTTTTTAAAACAGATTACTGGTTTCAGACAAGAAAATGTTGCATTTCTAGTGACCTCTAGTGGACGTTTTTTAGCTTAACGTACCTCTACCGATTGGTAGAGATGGCACAATCACATTGTGTTAAGTTCAACATCTTTTTCAACAACATATAATAACTTAAATGTGCTCTACCAAATGGTTGAGCAGAATGTTTAAGGCTTATTGACATATTTTCTGACTGAAATATCTTTAATTAATTTTTAAAATGCTCTTCTTTGAGACCTGATGTTCTGTATAACCAACACAGGGCAGCATGCATTGTGCAGAGGCGGACCAGACATCAGCAGAGGGCATCATATCTGCAAAGGTCTCTAAATAAATAAACACATTTTAAATGAATATGTTTCCTTGTGTTTTTTTATGCCATTATTGAGTTAAACAATGAAATGTTGCTTACAGGACCTGTTAAATTGGGTTAAACTTGGCAGAGCCATTTCATGTTGAATCCAAAAATACAGTTACGGTACATGAACAGATATTATGAGCTCTAAACACTGCAGATAATTTAATTCTGCTACGCATCTAGTCTGTGTGAATAGAAGTAGTTTGCTGATATACAGGCACACACCTATACTGCAGATGCAGAGCAACGGGTGGCTGATGACTTATAGTCAGATTAGGCAACCTGGCTCTCTCTCCAGTGCGCGGGGTTACTCATGTGAAACTCCAGCTCGATCAGGGGATTCTGCTGAATGCAGAAATAATCATCATTAATCACTGCTCTGCTGGCTTGGGCTGAGTTTCCAATTAGCATCTGGGAGCTGCTTTTCACACCACCAATATCCCAGCATGCCATGTTTGTCTTCTCCTTCACACATATATACCTCCCCGGGCCACATCCAGATATAAAACAGCATTTGCATTTATTTACTATGGTAGCTGGGTGAGTGACTGCAGACAGAAGCGAATGGTTCCACCAGGGATGCTTCATAGCTTCACAGAATCATTTTGTTATTTGCTTTTCGTTGATAAAATTAATGTTGCAGTAACATGCTATGAAAGCACCTATCAGCAAGGGCCAAAGAGGGGAAAAAAGCGGCGCAGACATTGCAAGATTTTAACAAGTATCCAATAAAATTCATACCTGATGCACCATAAAACTATGTATTATCACTCATAATACACCATAAACATTCATAGCAGTCTTATTCATTTGAAATAAACTGCAATTGAGCAGAACCGTTTATGCAGATCGCCTCGTGTTATTGAGACTGGTGAAGGCAGCACACAGAATGGTTTCTGCTCTACTCATTGGTGAATTGCACTGGTCGTGGAGAGCCAACGTTCTGAATGAAGTCTCTCTTTGTGCGACTATATCAATGTGTAAGCAGCCGTAGTCACTATAGAGACCTCAGGCCGTAGTCACTATAGAGACCTACTGGTTTCAGACAAGAAAATTTAGCATTTCTAGTGACCTCTAGTGGACGTTTTTTTTAGCTTAACATACTTCTACCAATTGGTAGAGATGACACAATCACATTGTGATTAGTTCAAGTTCTTCTTCAAGAAGATATAGTGACTTAAATGTGCTCTACCAAACGGTTGAGCAGAATGTTTAAGGCTTATTGACATATTTTCTGACTGAAATATGTTTAATTAGCTTGGATACTGTTCCGTATAACCAAAGCACCAAATTTGGGCCCTATGCACAAGCAATGCCCAGGGCCCCACCCCCTATATATATATATATATATATAAGGAAAATAAAATTCCAGACTCCTCAAGGGCCCTCCACACTTGGGGCCCTGGTAACTCAGTACCACTTTTCCCCCCACTACGACATCCCTGATAACCAACACAGGGCAACATGCACTAGCACAGGGCATCATATCTGTAAAAGTCTCTAAATAAATAAACAGAATGGTTTCTGCACTGGTCATGGAGAGCTGTGGCCTAGCCAACGTTCTGAATGAAGTCTCTCTTTGTGCGGCCATATCTATGTGTGAGCAGCCGTACTCAGTATAGAGACCTCAGGCCTCTCAATAAGATGCTAATTTTGTTCACTTTTAAAACAGATTACTGGTTTCAGACAAGAAAATTTAGCATTTCTAGTGACCTCTAGTGGACGTTTTTTTTAGTTGAACATACTTCTACAGATTGGTAGAGATGACACAATCACTGTAAATGATTAGTTCAAGTTCTCCTTCAACAAGATATAGTGACTTAAATATGCTCTACCAAACGGTTGAGCAGAATGTTTAAGGCTTATTGACATATTTTCTGACTGAAATATGTTTAATTAGCTTGGTTACATTTTTTAAATGCTCTTCTTTGAGAGCTGCTGTTCTGTATAACCAAACACAGGGCAGCATGCACTAGCTCAGGGCATCATATCTGCAAAAGTCTCTAAATAAATAAACAGAATGGTTTCTGCTCTACTCTTTGGTGAATTGCACTGGTCGTGGAGAGCTGTGGCCTAGCCAACGTTCTGAATGAAGTCGCTCTTTGTGCGGCCATATCTATGTGTGAGCAGTCGTACTCAGTATAGAGACCTCAGGCCTCTGTCGTATTCCCTCCATTATCTCACCTTATGTAAACTCTGACATAGACATGAATGGCATAGCCTTTACAGGCACATCAATTTGCCTTAGACAAAGCTTCGCTATCTCTCATGACAGGGAGGATTATGAGCGCCCTCGCTGCCCCGTCTGTCCTGGGGGGACTGTTACTGATGGAGCTGGGTGATGGAGGTTCAGGCCTAGCCGCGGGAGCTCACCCCGGCAGGGCTCCTGATGGCGTCGTCTGCGAAGAACAGAGACTTCAGGGCCATCTAATGTCCGACAGCACCTTATCTCTCCTCTTTGTTGTTAGCTTATGTAAATAGACGCCATGTGATACTGATGATTATACAGTGCGGAATTATAACGCATGATCGCACGCTGGAGAACGGCAGCGCTTCCTCTAACAAGATAATACTGCGAAAAGCCATTCCAGTGTTGTTGAATTATTTAGATTTATTATCATAATGAATATGATTCTCAGGTCTTGGGTAGCAGGGAGCCGTTGCCATGGAGAAGCGCTGCGGTGAGCTCGCACGCAGGTGTGTTTTGTTTCTCTGCCTCGCTGTGACGAGGAGCATTCAAGAGTGAAGAGACTGGTCTAAAGCCAGTGACGAAGAGCACCCTGGGCGAGATGCTTTATGAGATGATTTATGTAATGATGCTGAGGAAATCTACTAGCGGTGAGGGAGCGAGTTTGGCATAATGCGAATAATAAAGACAGATTTACGCTTCAGCTTTTTTTTGTTTTGTTTTTGCCTTTGAAGGGAGCAGTGCAACAGCATCAGCATGCAAATTTCCCCCACTGGGTATGAAAATAACATGAACTGAAAAGAAATTATTAAAAAAAAAAGAAGACAAACTGTTAATAGCTTTAGCAAATTGTAATGGCTTGCTCAGAGGAAGTTAGATATTGAGGCTGTCAATCTAATGGGCGGCACGGTGGCTTTGGTGGTTGGCACGTTCGCCTCTCAGCACTGAGGTCTTGGGTTCAAGTTCATCTGGGTGGAGTTACAATGTTCTCCTCGTGTCGTGGGTTACCTCCCACAGTCCAAAAACGGTGATCAGGTGAACTGGCTCCTTGGTGACTCCCCCAGTGCTTAATGCAGTCCTCCAGGTGGTTCCGCTTCCAGTTGAGCCGCTGCATGTGACCACTTCTTGCCAGTGTATCCATGACTTTAATTACGCATTAATAGTCTATTTATTACATATTAACTGCATGTGCTTGTATGTACGACCACATTTTAACTCCCCGCTGCATTTACTACAGAATTTATACAGCCGTTCCGTAGCAGTTACTAAATAATTGATAATAATTAAGATGATAGTTGGAGCTGGAATGAGGGCCGGGGGAGAGCAATTGCTCCAGCCCTTCAGGAGGCCTACAGACATGTAATAATAGAATATATAAAAATGTGCAAGAACACTATGCGGCTCACTTTAATCCACCACTGGTTTTTCTCCTTCCTTTCTTTGAGTCATCCAGTAACTTCGGTAACAACGTCCACCGACCAAATGGAAAGTGATGATGAAAATGAGGGACAGAGAGAGATACAGGTAGAAGAAATGAAAAATGGGCTCAGATGACACCAAATGACAGGCAGCAGATTGAATGATCTGCCAATAATAACAAGGGAGAAGAAAAAGTGTAAACGGACAATGGGCTGTATTTACTCACAGTGACACTCAAAGTGCTTTGACATTGTGAACAGACATTAGAGAGTCACCTCAACCTGCCCCAATGGTCAGCATCAACCTGGATAACGTGACCAATGGTCAGCTCGTCCGCATCAGAACACACACATTGGCTATTGGGCAGAGAAAACAGGAATGATCAGGAGTGGGAAATTTACGCAGGACAGCAGGGTAACCCTCCTACGTCTCTGAGAGAACCCAATCAGTACCACAGCCGTACAGCTCATTCAAAGGATGATGCCATTTATAGTAGTGTCTCCATCACTGCACAGCTGAATTGGGATCCACACGGGGCACAGAAAGAGCACATATTGCTTTCATCACCAAGACCACTTCAGCAGGCACACATGCTTTCATGGATGTCATCACATCCAGGTACTAACCAGGTATTGGTTGATTTCCGTGAATTTGCATGTTATGATGTGCAGGAGCTGTGGCGGCTGGTACAGTACAGTATATTATGAATGAGAGAGATGTTCATTGCTTTCATGGTTTTGGCTACCTGGACAGCATTTTTTAGGAAGTGCACTTAGTCGGAAAAAACAAAGCTGTCAAGTAGCTTTTTGAACGGTTATTCATGTCTGCCAGTTTCTATTATTTTGCACAAAAGTGCAATAAACTCTCCTCCACCCCTGGAAAGTAGCACTACAGAGACTTGCTAATCCATAGGCTAGGTCTTGCTGAATTGCTAAATGTATAGTTGTACCACTGTGTAAAATTAATAACACTACGATAATCCTGCAGTTTAAAGTCATTAAAATCACAATGAATAGTCTGATGCCATATATTTATATAACTGGCACATGGAGCTAACCAAACCAGATGCCGCTGTGGAGCAGTGTGTGACATAATCAATAATTTTGTTTAAAATATTTTATTTAAATATTATTTTCTAACATTGTTTTGTATTTGACTTATGAAAATGGCAGTAGTTCCTAATACATCTAAAATATTCCTTTACATGTTGCATAAGGCCAGTACTTTCAGCAGTCTTTATTTAATTAGTGAGTATGGGGCTGGCTCATCAGTGTCCGTTTAAGCAAGTGAGAAGTACAAAACACTGTGAGCATGTGGAACACGCTTTTAATAATGAGATATGGGGCACGCAAATGATGACCCCATGCTGGAAGCAGCCAATAAAAAATGAAAGATTTGCATACGTGAGCTTATGTGAATATCGTTTACGGTATCGGTGTTGCTACACAGCTTCTCACTCAAAAACATCACAGTAACTGTTAGCTGCTGCTAATGAGGCAATATAATGAATCACATCAACAATTTAATCAAAGTTAACAGTTAGATAACACAGACTTACCTCAGTAAAAGCTTTATTTACTTTATTCATGACTGGAATGTACTGTATTTAAGTTCCTTTGGTCACAATAACCAAACTAAAAGCAACGGAATACCACAGCTAAGTATGTCTCACGACGGGATGGATCTCACGGTGGGGGTGCCGAATTCAGCACAACACCGGATTATGATTTTTTGGAATTTCATTGATGAGATGCATTTGTGTTTGAATTAACTGAGCAAGTAGGTTTGTGTGTAGTTTCACTGGCGAGTGGAAGCTGCCCATACAGAATTATTGTGCTTTTTATTCTAGAGACGCCACTGTCTGTAAGTTTCTTAGAAGTTGCTCATAACTGTAACATGAGCACAAGTAGGAAACTGTAGAAAAAGTAGAAGTGAAGGAGTGAGGAGGTTAGTAGTGCAGTTAGAGGAAGTAAAAGAGGGATGAGTGGGGCAGAATGTGTTGAAGGCTCTGAAGGCTCAAGCTGCATCTAATGATTTGGGTACTTGACATCTCAAAGAGCCCGTGTTAAGTGTCAGGAAACAGAAAAACTCACATGTCAGGCATCACTTGCACACACACACACACACACACACACACATAAAGTTGCTCTGAAACATAAAAATACATTTACAGTGCTGCCAACTGGAGCTTCAAAAGCATATGTGCCCTGAAGCAATAGAGGAGAAAGAACTCTTTAGTCTCTTGAGTATTTAAGTATAGAGTCAACACACCAGCATGTCAAGGTGCACACATGTGTGCACACAAACATGCTCTTAGTAAAATACATTTACAGTGCTTTTATTTCTGCAGCAGACAGCTTTAACTTTCATTATCCAGCCCTAAGTAGAGCTTGAATATAT
>BRDA01064851.1:0-11029 GCA_036984385.1 Crenuchus spilurus
CAGGACCCTTCACTTTCCCTGTTGCTCTCACTACAGTGCATTGCACTCCAGCACTGCACATAGTACACAAGAGAAGGACCAAACCTTCCATTTTAGACTCATTGTGTACATTCCCTGTGTATGAGCAAATATGGTATAGAAGCAACAATTACAGATTCCTTTATAATTAGAGTGAAACCTGATCCCTGAATGAAAAAGCTGCATTTGAAGGATTAGTGCAACAGATAAGCATAATAAGATATCAGGCCTGAACATCTGTTTGATTTAAAAGCCAATTATTGTAATTACACAGCCAAAAAATTATAAAGATTAATGACAGACATAAAGGGAAATTGGACTTAATATGAACTATAATGAATGGATTGTATTAAAAGGTAAAACAACTAAAGTGTCATTGCATTAAAAATGCTTGTGAACAAGTGTAGACATGATGCACACTCTAATATCAACCAACCTGCATGCAGAGGCATTACAGTGTGTGCAAGCTTCAACAGTCATTCAAGTATTAACATGTAGGCACAACTTAGTACAGAGGTCTTCTTTAAAATGGCTTAATACATCCAGAATAGTGTCAGCTTGTTTTTCCTGTGTTTTAATATCTTTACAAGTATTTTCCCAAATCAGAAAACATCTACATAATTCACCTTAAATGTAACAATTGGAAAAATGTTCTTCTTAATAACTGCTGATTAATAACTGATATTTTATTTATTTATTTTTTTTTTTTTTTGGGGGGGGGTATTTTTATTTTTAGTTCAGCTATTGACTGTATTACAATATAGATTAGATATATAGATAGATATCAAAATACATTATACAAAATATCAAACCAGATAATGGTCAAACCAGATAATGGGTCAATAATAATTGAGTAGCAATAAATTAACAATACTTGAAGAAGTCAAGAAATTAAAACAGACTTCTTATTAAGTGGAATCAATATAAATAGTGTTATTTCAAGTAAAACTATTGTATATTATAAAGTGTATTTTCAGGTTGTAATGTTGGACTGATAGTTATCATTTTTATTTATTTTTAAAAGTAAATATATATCTGTTATATTTGCTTATAAGCTAACACTTTTCAAAGTTTAACATCCTAGTCCACAAGCTGTAGATCCCCAGAATTACTTTGGTTTAGTTTGCATTCTTCAACATCTGGGAAGTTATTCAAATATGCTTGTTTTCATCCAGAATATAATTCAAATGAATATAAATGTCAATGTACTGCATTTCATTAAAATATTTTTGTAACATGTCTATAAAGGGAATATTATAATATAAAGTCATTATTTATCTTTAACATTCAGAAGCAGGATATTAATTACTACATTAGGCAATAACTTTTTTTTTTGTAAGTAGATTCCAGTGTAGCACTTTTGTACTTAAGTGTAATCTCAGTCTCAATACCATATATCTAAAAATGGCCTCAGTCTTCTCTAGGGAGTTAAGATCTTCTCTAGTCAAAATCAAGTGCAAGGCTTCCTTTATTTACATTTATTATAATAATACAGTGAGGCTTATGCAAAGCTTCTGGATAAAACACCTAATTCACACTGTTTGATATTTTATGTTCAGTCATTGAGTAGCTATGATTAGTTATTATAATACAATTTACTTCCATTTGGCTTTATAACTTTATAATTATTGACTTTATAAGGCACAGCAAGGACTTTACTAGTGTATTGTAATGCCCCCATAGTGTGTTATTACCTATATAAGTATTAACAAAGGTTTTAATAATTATTTAATTCATTAATTACTTTATAATTATTATATGGATATGTTGTATCCATTGTATATAATCATACTTATGTAATATCAGCAAAAGCATAGTTAGTTAGACACACAATGCTGCAAAACAACAGAGTGATAGAAAAACCTGAAGAAAAAACACTGTAGATCTGCCAATGGGATCATATTCCTATAATGTATGGCCTCATATTCCTTGACGATAAAGCAAGTATGCTTAATTTAAACTGCATGTTTAGTTCAGTTACAAGTTTCTGGTATAATAGAACAATACCAGCCAGTCTTTTGTGCAGAAAAGAAGTACCTGTACACTATTAATGCTCAGTTACATGAAGAAGTTCTAAAGTGAATGGTTGTGATCCAGGGAATGCTTTTTCTCTTTGCATTTCTCTGATGTGCAATTCGTAGTTCCATAAACCCATATAGATTAACCTGCCACTTAACATGTATCATTTAATTATATATCATATAATATATATGACATATATAAGTTCTTACAATACGATAAGAGAAGAAGTTAGCATTGAAAGATGTGATTCATTCATTCATCAAAGGGATTAATGGACTTCCTCTTAAAATGACCCATTCTCTCCATCTGAATGGAGATGCCTGCTGTTTCACACAGCATGTGGAATGCATGCTGAGTTCACAGCGAGATCACCAAGGTCAAGCCTTTTTTTCCTCTCAAATGGGTGAAAAATGCAGATTGCTCTATGGAGCTCACAATTAGTGCTGCAGAGCTGTGCAGCAGAGCGGTTTATGCTTGTGGTATGCTCCTGACATGTGGTCTGTGCCTCAGCTGCCACTTTAAATGCATAATGGTTGGAACAGCATATCCAGATGTGATGGAATGGCAAACAGCTTGGAACCAAGCAGAGTTCTTAGGGAAGTTCCCAAGACTTGAATTATTCTCACTCAGTCTTGCTCTATATATGCAACCCGTTTTAAGCCTTGCTTGTTACATGAGCAATTAGATATAAATGATAGGTATTACAGATAAATTAGTCTATATGTCATACAATTTCCAATGCTTAGCACTAACCCTTACAACTTGAGTGTTGCTGCTTTTGACTTTACTATTCACGTATAATGACATAACCACGACCCTGATAAGGATGTGATAATGGATGGATGAAGTATAATGACATAATTGCATTCAATTACAATGTTGTGTAGTTACTAGGACTGTCATATGTTGTGTTACATGCCCTCCCTCCCCCCACATCCAAATGATGTCCATGGATAACTCTTAGGGCCAAATAGAATTTGCATTAATGGCACTATTATTTTTATTGTGTTAAATTGTGAATGTGTTAATGATTATTATCATGTTATATTCAACAGTCCTAGTACTTACACAATTAATTAAGTTAAATCCATGTTGTTTGTTTTAGTGTTAAGAAATAACAACAATGTGAGAAAAATGGAAACCAAACAAGACAGGACACTCTCAGTGGCTTTCATCAAATTCAATGCATATTAAAATAGCACTTCTGTTACTTAACAATGTGATATTCACAGGTTTCACTGGAAATGGCATAAAATCACAGATAAAATCATTAACAACATTTAATTTAGTTTTGATTTATTTATCATAAAAAGAATGTTTGTAATTCAACTGTGTGATTGACTGTATATTTAAGTAAGATGTACTTCATATGCAGTGATGTCCTTTTTTAAAAGGGTACCAGAACTTAAACTTGAGACAACAAAATCTGACAAAATCTGTTCATGTTCAGTATATGGAAGACAACAAAATTTCACAGTCAGATAAATTCACTTTTTACACTTTTAGACTGTTTGTACTAAGCAAATCTGAACACAACAACAACAAAAAAACTCTCAAAACGAAACAAGACATTTTTTATAGGTAAACTGTGCAGATTGCAGCTTTTGCCACATATTGACTGAAAGTTTGGAATCCAGACTTATCAAAATAATTATCTTTGCTTCAATAACTTATTTTATAAAAATAGATTGTCACTGTGACATGATGTGCTCACTATTCTGTTTCCATTCCTTGCTTTAGTATTACTCTGGGATACTGTTACACACAGTCCCCATCAGCCCTCTAGGCACTTAAAAGTATTGTATGGACAACACACCTTCATAAAACACACCTTCCATTACAGTGACAGGACACATTAGTTTTAAGACCAGTCTCAACAATCTGTCTAAACACTTGCCAATAAATGTCACTTTTATATGGTTTTCTGTCATTGCAGCATATTCTCCACATCTACCCTTGATATCCTGTGGAGTGAAGCTCCATTGTCTATCCCATAATATAACTCCAGTAGAAATAGAGTGGCTCTCCTCCTACATTTCTTATGTTCTTTGATTTCACTTTTAAGATCAGATGATCTGAAATTGCAATACTTACCTGCAAAGATTTCTGACTTGACTTCAGGCAGTTTGACAATTGCATGGAAATCAGAACAATTCAGAACATTTGAAGAGAGAGGTTTTAGACAAGGCTTCATTGCCTTTGCTCTATGGTGTAATCATTTCCTCTGCTCCAAATGTCTAGTGTGGGTGGAAAGCCTGTCTGGGTATGTAGAGAGAGAGTATTTCTGCCTTACTCTCTTTTTTCCCTTTCTGCAAACACAGCCTTCATTACACTGAGAATTCTTAATTTTTACTGCATATGAAAATCATGCAAATGTGTGAGCGGAAGCTCATGGATAGACTCAGAGTAATCTTTAAAGCCTCTGCACTGCAGAAGAGCACATTTTAGCAGACACCTCCATGAAGCTACGGTGGAGCACATGCAAATAATTGTGTTCTAGCCAAGCATTATAGCTGTAAAATTGCTTGCAGATGTTTGATCAGTTTGACCCTGTGAAACTGATGTCTTTCATGTGTGACAGTCTAGCTTTGTATGAATTACCCATCTGGCAATGGCTGCACCAACAGAAGAAAATCAGAATGCTTTGCCAAGTTTTGTACCCTGGCACTTGAAACATACTAAGTGGGAATTCTCTGGATTCATATTCTTTTCATGCTATTTTGGGGCAACAAAATAACTCTGGGAAGAAAAAATCTACAGACTGTCAGACACTCTGATTGCCTTGATAAATGTAGCCATGAAGTGGATTTCATGTGAAATGACAGACCATAAGATCTTTGATTGATAGGGTGCATGGGAAAAACAGTACAAAGTACTTTGGGGTAAATGAACACCAAATGTGTTTCGACATGTTATGTCTCAAAAGTTGTTTTTGAGTGTCTAGTTTATGCGTTCCTAATGCAGAATGGAGAGAACAACAGGAAGAAATTGTGAGGTGTGCCTTTTGGCAAGCTATTGTTTAATGACATTGTCTTTAGTAGAAGACAAGCTAAACAGATTGTTTACTTATTCCACAACTTGACAAATCCCTGCCATTGTTCAGCAATGCCTGACCATTTGAAGACTCCCCTTCAGACATTTTCGGTATTTATTGACTGTTGGGGGTTTGTACATTTCCAAGTTTATGATAGTGATAGTGATATTCAGTGTTTTAGTGTACGTACATAGGGAGCATGAGGTATAACCATGTCTCTCTGAAAAGAGAGGATACATTTAACATTTGAGCAAATTTGCACATGAATGCAGTAAAAGTCTGCTAATACATTGATCAGTTTGTTCAATTCAATATATATATATATATATATATATATATATATATATATATATATATATATATATATATATATATATATATATACTGTATATATTTGTACTTGAGAACTGGTTCAGAACTGGTTTTCAAATATACTTTTTGAATGTCTAGAAGTATAGATGTCCAAATGTGCTGTAGCCAGGAGGAAAAGGACACAGCAGGGTTCCAAATAATAACTTGATAACTGTGGCTTAGAAATCAAAACAAAGACTGTGGCTGTAAAAATAAAGCAACTGTGACAAAACGTCACTATGAAGACATATACATGGTTCCAAAGACAAAACAGACAATGACTTGATGACAAACATGACTATGAACAACAAACAATGACAGACAATGACTATGAGACACCATGGAGGTAAATCGCAATGTAATTAGACAGATTATTAAACAACAGGGCTGTATAATGACCAAGCTATTACATGGTTGGGAGTAAAGACATGATGTGAACAAGACACATGGAAGATGTAAACAAAAGCATGCATGGGAAATGTAAACAAACAAGGCACGTGGACAGAGGCTGGGCCAGGGATAAGGTAGAGGCAGGAGGGTTAAAATAGGCCAACATAGCATTTTATATATTTATTTTTCTTGCCATGTGAGCTCACTGCTGACTGGCAATGGCTTTTATTAAGCTTTCAAGAATTGAATAGAGTCTCACAATTTAATGGACTGAGTCAGTTTGTGAAGGTCATCTTTCTGATACAGACTGAAATTTACCTCATTTCCTGCTTTGAATCCCACCATGACTACTACACATTTACTGTGGAATTGAGGACATATATGCATCATACAAGATGCAGTAAATCCGGTATCATCGTCCCCTCTATGGCTTTTACTACAAAATTACTTCTTATCATTGAAGAACCATTTTCATATACAGCACAGTGTAAAGGTTCTATGCTAGTTCTAAAATATTATGCCAAAGACAAGAAGCATTTGGAGTTTAGAGTTGAATCCATAGGTGTCATCATGTTTCTCTACACTACTACACTACAGCTCACCCAGAATTTTTCATGATAGCGCCAGAATAATTTTTTTGTAGTCATAAGATTCACAAATGATGCTGCTCCGCATTGAATATTGTCATACCTCATCCTTCTACCATACAAGTTTGGATACCTTCTATGGTAGAAGGATGAAGTAGGACATTATTACAACTTTTTATCTCAGTTTTGGTCTTCTCATGTTTTTGACAATGAGCTTAATTCATTTGACATCACAGCAATAATAAACTCTCCTTCTGGGTGGTAACACTCACTTCCAGATCACTGTCATTTTCATGACCCAAGTAAATGATCAAGATTTTTTTTTTTAAAATATAGTAATAATTAATAATATATTATGTTGCTTGCTTGTTTTCCACAAACTTGGTTGTGTGTGGTTTGTTGGCAGCCATTACCCAGCCTGCTGGTTGATAAACTGTTCATTAATCTCAGCACTGAACTTGAGCCTGCAGCTGTTTCTCTTTTCAAGCACTGAATCCAGACATCTTTGTGTTGCTTTACTTTTTTCAGTGGGGAAAAAGTGATACCAGGTTTACATGTGGCATTACAGACCCACACAGAGCAATTTTTTAGCCTTTTGTACTAAGCGTTGTCACAATTTCTAAGTGATATCCAAACGTGCCCTGCTCTACATCATTCTCATGTGTTAAGCATTATTCACCCGGAAATGTCTTGAAACCCTTTATTTACAAACATATGAATTCGTTCTATATGGTTTAGCACATGTTTTGTGCAAGATGTCATGGGACTTAGGAATATTGTGTATTCTGTAAAATAGTAGATATTCATCTTTAAAAATCTCAAAAACACTCTACACTTTAGAATAGAATATGTTTGCACATAAATAATCTCAACAAGCACTATTAGAATTAGAGATATGTGCAAGCATTTTTCAACTTTTATTACCATCAGTCACAGTGCCTGCATACCATAACATGCAAATCCACTGAAGCAAAGCAGGTTTTGAAATTGACCCCCAAAGAATATTATGTAGCTGCTAAAACTGGTCTAGATGGGGACAACAGGAGGTACTACTCCTGTGTTCTGTATAGTTTCCAACCAGTGAGGTAATGGAGGTAGTGTACTGTATAAATGGAACTATATAAATTGACATCCCAAACTCAGATTTCAGAAAAACTCTGCTTTCTGTCTAATAACTACTGTGTGGTGGACTGACTGCTGTCTCTTCATCCAGGTGGATGCTGCACATTGGTGGTAATTTAAGTGACTCTCAAATGTCAAAGCACTTTGAGTGTGTAGACAATCACTATATGTAACATTAGGTTAGAAGTAAACTTGAGCATGTCTTGAAGTAGAAGGGTCAAAAGTGAAATAAGAGCTATGTCACTAATGCTAGCTCAAAGCACTCATTCACAATATCTCTACATTCATGATGCCTTGCACAAAATATGTGCTTCCAGTGGAAAATAAACAGCTTTACTAAAGTCTATAAACTCACTCTCAACAACTTTTGGGAAACATTAAAACTGAACCAAAAAGCATTGACACTGTCTTACCTCACCTGAGTATCTGGAGTAGCAGAGTTAATTGAAAAACATGGATGGATTGTAGCATATTAGGTGTCTTAAAGGTTTCATTAACATGTTGAGAACAAGATCCTTTTCTGGGAAGTTTAATGTTACAAAAGCTTCTGTGCTAAAAACCCCCAGAGGGATTGATGAGAAAAACAAAAAACACAGATGTTATGGCAGGTTAATGGTCACAACCAACTCAATGAGCAGCACATCCTAAAACACAAGTTAACAAAAGACAGACACACACATGACCGCCCTGATCCCATGAGGCATGTACCAACCTTGTGCCAAACACCCATACAGCATTATCTACACATGACCTTGCATTCAGAAGTGTGCAGAAGTGACTGATGGTTAAAACAGAGCACCTCCAAACACTCCGAGTTTCAATGTAGCTTTTCATTTAAAATTAATTAAGAGGATGGAACCTGCCAAGGTTGCTGATATGCAACAATGGGGCTGTGTTTTATGAGTGTGCCCAGATTTACTAATCTTGTTAAAGTGATTGAATTGCACTTGGCACAGGTAAAAACAACCCATCTAGAGGAAAGGCCATTAAAGCTGTCTATCCAGATCTATTCACGGTCAAGGCTGGGTAGTACATCTACAGACTACCTGCAACATATATTGTTTACAAATTAAAAAAATATACAAATACTGTTTCCATTAAACACCTACACCTGAGAAAGACTTTAAGGGGATGTGCTACTGACAAATAATGTACCAGCCGTGATTTCTTAAGCTGAAATATTGACCCATGAAATGTAGCTGCCTAGTATTGACCAAGCTGTAAAGGCATACCAATGATAAATTGAAAAAAATGAAATAAAGACTGCATTTAGAAGGCATTTAAGTTTAAATAGCCTTCATTTTCCCTTGATAGAAGGATGTGCTCAAAAAAAGTGAGAGAGTGTGTTGTATAGAGTTTGTATGAGGTTGTAAGGCTGTCAGTATTTCAGGCACATTACTGCAGTCTCCCTCTGGCTGGATCAGGTGTCTGCTGCTCAGGATGTGGTGAGACAGTTCATCCTCAGATTGATTCACTTCCTATTGAATTGCTCGCTAAAACTGAGGTGTAATTTAAAACGCCCTTGTGAGGCATACGCCTTTGTTTCACTTGAGAAGAAGAGGTGATGTTTTCATGTCAACATTTCTCTCATAGCAGCATAACTTCAACTAACACATTTTTTTCTGATACTACAGTCCCAAATAAAGGATACTTAAGGTCTTAAAAATTAAATGTGTTCATTGGTAAAGATACTTTACTTTATGTGCAGGTTCTCTACTATCACATCTCATTAACAAAAAAAATATTCATTAAAGAAGCATCCACTGAAGTTATTCTGATAAGCAAAAGTGGTTCTTCTGTGATTTTTCTTCTTATTTGGCTTTTATTGCAAACATTTTGAGTATGTACAGTGTGGAAATTAAGAATGTGAAAATTATTTAGCATTACATGCTCTATTGATCAGTAAAATAAAATGAAAATTCACACTGAATTTATTAAAATTGAGGACAGAAATGTGCCAAATTGGCACACAAATGTAAAGTTTATTTTTCTAAAAGTTGAGTCTCAGCAAATTCCCTGATTTGCGCATCTTTTGGCATAACAGTGTCTAAAATACATTACATTTTGTAGCATGGGTGAGGAAGAAGGTAGACTAGGCAAACTCACGATGCAGACTTCTTTATTGCTTTTTTGTGAAGTTATACTGCACACACAAGTATTTTAGCCTTAACTTAGCTCAATTTTACTGGGGAATGACACTAATACGCAACACAACTACGGTTAATAGGTAAGTACTTGAATAAATGCATCTAACATGAAGAACAGAACCTAACGTAACGTTATAAATGTTTAGGCTTAGGACGTTTAGGTTGTTTTGATAGGTTGTTGAAAAAACTCCCTGAAATGGCAGCTGCGGAGAAAGATGCTCCTCACCTCTGTGACCGAGCAAAACATAAGTTTTACTTAATTATCCAAAATAGATAACTGAAATGTCTTGGTATATATGTTATTCTAGAAGTTTAAGGATACAAAAAAAGAATGATATTAACACTGGGAAGTTATTTGCAAAGTCTTAAATTTTGTATGAAACATGTATGTCCAGCCATCTGGACATTTGGAGTTAGACTACCGAATGCTGTGTTAAGCATGCTGTGTATCGCGAATACACACGTCTTAAAACCACTGGTATTCCTCTATATTTTTGACATTTTTCAATGCTATGCTCACCTTCTCATGTCTGTTTAGGGCTCATGTCTGTTTAGGGCTGACAGTACAAGAGGTGCTTGAATTATTAGATAATAGATAAAAAACAATAATAATTTTATTATTATTATTATTATTAGATAATAATAATAAAATAGTAGAAATGTATGGCTAAATGTTTATATTTGTTCATATCAGTATGTAATTTTACTGTAAAAAATTTATTACATATTTCCACTAACAGTTAACTCAGAAAATACATTTAATTTGTATCTTGTATTCGTACTAACAAATGAGTTCACTTTTCAAAATCTTTCAGATTTCATGCCCTTAATTTCAAATGTCCAGTATACCGGACACTGAATATCTTACAGTCTCGATGCACTTTTTTTTTGTATTATGCCATTTAAATCGCTGCAATGAACATATTTCATTACAAAATATCATTTGTTTTTGAAGTGTTCTGTCTCAGGACTGAGGATGTTATATCCACAGAGTGGCGACGCCACAATATGTTAAAGTAAGTCTCACACATTTTAAAACATTGTCACCAAAACTGCACTCACAAGAGTGATTCATCTTCATTGAAACATCTTGAATTTGAGTGGTATTTGATATTCAGAAAAAAATCATCCAACCTGATGATCACTTGCCAGATTTAATTAGCTTTTGTGGTTGAATACAATTAAATTATTTTTAGATTAGATTAAACGTTTGCTGATGTGATTGCACACAATGGAATTTGTCCTCCACATATAACCCATCCATGCAGTAAACACACACACTAGTGAACACACTAGACCAGGGGTAGGTAACTTCAGTCCTGGAGTGCCGGTTTCCTGCACAGTTTGGTGATCTACCT
>BRDA01064860.1:2059-24783 GCA_036984385.1 Crenuchus spilurus
CGTCCTGTGACTCCTGAATAAACGGGCCATCAGAGAAGCAAATCGTGTACATGGCCAGAGCACCAATAGCCACCAGCTATCCAGGTCATCGTTAACTACAGGTGTTCTTCACCTCTCTATGACAGTGAGGCCTCCCTCCCAGATGCGCTAAACAACTTTTATGCTCGATTTGAGGGACAGAACGATGTGCTGGCGAGAAAAAAGATGCCTCCTCTCAATGACCAAGTGCATTGTCTAACCGCAAAAAATGTGAGGAAAACACTACACAGAGTCAACCCATGGAATGCTACGGGATCCAACAACATCCCTGGCAGAGTGTTCGGAGAATGTGCAGACCAGACATCTTCACACACATCTTCAACATCTCTCTGAGCAGCTTCTTTGTTCCAACATGCTACAAGGTGACCACATTCGTGCCAGCACCAAATAAGTCCTCAGTGTCCTGCCTCAATGACTACCCCCCCATTGCACTCATGCCCATCATTATGATACTTAAGTTTATTAAAAAATGAGAAATATTACACATGTTAAGCTGCCCACACTGCTGGATCTGCACAGTTCCAGAACCAGGAAGCATGCAGAGAAAATCATCTCTGATCCCTCACACCCAGGACACCAGCTGTTCCAGCACCTTCCCTCAGGACGGCGTTTTAGCCAAATGAGGGTCAGGACTACCAGGCTATAGAGAAGATTCTTCCCACATGCCATAACTCTATTGGTTTATGGCTAAAGTGGACCAGTCTGGTGGCCAATCTTCATTAATGTCACATTGCACCAGTAAGAGCAGAGTGTGAAGGTTCAGTTAGCAGGTAAGAGCACAGTTATATAGTATATTACAATGCACACAACATTATGGTGACATACCAGAGTTCAAAAGAGGACAAATTGTTGCTGCACGTCTTGCTGGCACATCTGTGACCAAGACAGCAAGTCTTTGTGTCTAAATATTATTGAGCCACTTTGGGGTGTTTTGGAGGAGCGAGTCAGGAAACGGTTTCCACAACCAGCATCACATAGTGACCTGACCACTATCCTGCAAGAAGAATGGCTTAAAATCCCTCTGACCACTGTGCAGGACTTGTATATGTCATTCCCAAGATGAACTGATGCTGTATTGGCTGCAAAAGGAGGACCTACACCTACTAATAAATTATTGTGGCCTAAAACCAGGTGTTTCAGTGTCATTGTCTAACCCCTGTATATGCACTATGTATAGTTTATATATGACCACTGAGTGTGTGTGTCTGTGTGTGATAGTTTTTTCCTTCCTGTTGTTGTTAACCTCTGTGCACTATGAGCCACTGTAACCAAAAGCAAAATCCAATAAAGGCCAATAAAGCCTGATTCAGATTCTATCTTTCTGCACTGTTAAAGAGAAAACCCAGATATTCACAAAGACAAATACAAACCGGATTCCAAAAACGTTGGGACACTAAACAAATTGTGAATAAAAATTTAATGCAGTAATGTGGAGGTGCCAACATCTATTTTATTCAGAATAGAACACAAATCACAGATCAAAAGTTTAAACTGAGAGAATGTATCATTTTAAGGGAAAAATATGTTGTTAAAAAATTTCATGGCGTCAACAAATCCCAAAAAAGTTGGGACAAGGCCATTTTTACCACTGTGTGGCATCCCCCCTTCTTCTTACAACACTCAACAGACGTCTGGGGACAGAGGAGACCAGTTTCTCAAGTTTAGAAATAGGAATGCTCTCCCATTCATGTCTAATACAGGCCTCTAACTGTTCCATCGTCTTGGGCCTTCTTTGTGGCTCTGTTCTCTATAGGTGAAAGATCTGGACTGCAGGCTGGCCATTTCAGTATTTCTTGTTGAAAAATGCAGGGTCTTCCCTGAAAGAGATGACGTCTAGATGGGAGCATATGTTGTTCTAGAACCTGAACATAGTTCTCTACATTAATGGTGCCTTTCCAGACATGCAAGCTGCCCATGCCACAAGCACTCATGCAACCCCATACCATCAGTGATGCAGGCTTCTGAACAGAGCGTTGATAACAACTTGGGTTATCCTTGTCCTCTCTGGTCCGGATGACATGGGTCTCAGTTTTCCATAAAAAACTTCAAATCGTGACTCATCTGACCACAGAACAGTCTTCCATTTTGCCACACTCCATTTTAAAAGACCCCTGGCCCAGTGCAAACGTCTGAGCTTGTGGAGCTTGCTTAGAAATGGCTTCCTCTTTGCACTGTAGAGTTTCAGCTGGCAACGGCAGATGGCACGGTGGATTGTGTTCACTGACAATGCTTTCTGGAAGTATTCCTGAGCCCATTCTGTTATTTCCTTGACAGTGGCATTTTTATTTGAGGTGCAGTGACGTTTAAGGGCCCGGAGATCACGAGCATCCAGTAGAGTTTTACGGCCTTGACCCTTATGCATAGCGATTGTTCCAGATTCTCTGAATCTTTTGATGATGTTATGCACGGTTGATGATGATAACTTAAAAGTCTTTGCTATTTTACGCTGGGTAACACCATTCTGGTATTTCTGCCCAACAATGGTGGAATTGGGGATCCTCTTACCATCTTGGCTTCAGAGAGACACTGACACTCTGAGAAGCTCTTTTTATACCCAATCATGTTGTCAATTGACCTAATTAGTGTTAATTGGTCTTCCAGCTGTTCGTTATATGCTCAATTTCCCTTTTCCAGCCACTTATTGTTATTTGTCCCAACTTTTTTGGGATTTGTTGACACTGTGAAATTTTGAATCAACACATTTCTCCTTAAAAATGTTACATTTACTCAGATTAAACTTTTGATCTGTCATCTATGTTCTATTATGAATAAATTATTGACATTTGCCATTTCCACATCATTGCATTCAGTTTTTATTCACAATTTGTTTAGTGTCCCAACTTTTTTGGAATCCGGTTTGTAGTTTCTTCATGTAAATTATCTTAAAATGAAATTAATCTGCTTAATTTTATGGGTTTAGTGAAGGTGGCTCATGTTTAACTCTTAGGACAAGGTCAGTACACACACAGTAAATCTGCCAGTGTTAAATCAACACTATTAGAGTTAAATTAACACTGAGGGTGTCAAAATGTAACACTCTCAGTGTTAATTTAACACTAAGAGTGTTGATTTAACACTGGCAGATTTACTGTGCAGAATGTTAAGACTACACAAGGGTTAAAAATAATCAGATGACTTTTGTACAATACAGCACTCCTCTGTGCTTCCATCTTCTCCCATTCTAATGCGTTTGCAGGAATAAAGGGGCTGATGTGGGCCTTTCTATTCGTTATTGATTAGCTCTCTCTGGCTTGATTTTCCTTTCAGAAGGAAGAACAAGCAGCCACAGAGCAAAACACTGCCTCATGATTTATCATCATCATCATCACTGGCATCATTGTCGTTAGTACGTCATGCAAATCTCGACTTATTTCAGCAGCCTTTGTATACATTTCTAAAAAGGATCAAATTTCCTGTCAATTTGTGACACCAGCTACATTACTGTGATTGGCCAGAAGTGGCAGAAGATCAGCAAGCTCAGCCCAAACGGCCAAACCTTTTAATCTGCAGAGGCCCAGGGTCTCGGTGGAAGCCCAAAGCAGTTAGTATCGACCCACAATGTGCGTCAGGGCAGCTTGACGCAAGGACATCATTCTTCTTTGTCAGAGGTCAGTCTCTGCAGTTTTATATTGTTACTAGATGTTGTGCATTACAACGTGTTCAGCATGAAACTTAACCGCAAGCGCTCTTCATCACTTCATAGTCTGTAGGTTCTGAGCTCTCCAAAATGGAGCCAGCGCTCAGACACTCTATGAATATCTCTGATATCAGTGAATGTTAAAAGCTTCCCAGCTTAATGGACAGTGTGCTGATGATCCACTCAGCAGCCTTCAAGACAGCAGCTGTTAGTGGACTTGAATATACCAGGAATAAATGTTCAAAAAGGTCACCTTCTCATCAGAGACTAACGTACCTGTAGTCTTCTGATTAATTAGGTACACTTTGTACTTCTACAATTACAGACTAGAGTCCAGCTGATTCTCAGTACGCAGTGGAACATCAGGTATCATTTGCCTGGTTGTCGTACAATTTGTTTATCATCAACTTTTCTCAGGGACATTTTGTCCCAGTTACTGTTCATCCGCCTGGTTTTCATTGGCGTGCCTACATGAATTGCCACTAATTTTGCAAAAACAATCATCTACCCACTCACACACGTTTGTTGTTTATTTTGGCTTTCTTTCGTTTTGTGTCTTTGGTTTTGTTTCTTGTTGATAACGCTCAAAACAAACTCAAACACGTCACAATAAAGTGGCGGCATGCAGTACTACCACCTGAAAATGGGTGCAAAAACAAATTGTGGCCGAGAACCCAGAGAACGGGTGTACAAAACAAAGCCTGGGCTGGACCACACTGACATGCTCTAAAACAGAACCTATAAGAGTGATGTTAAATGTTCATTTATCCATTTCATTAGTCTTTTGTATTTATTTCTCGTTGTTTTCTGTATATAAAACTATAGTTACCGTGTATGAAATGTATTTTAAAATAATTTATATTTTATAATTAGATTTACATGAATCTTGGTTTACATGGTTTTGGGCAGAAGTGGCCTGGTGGTAAGGGATCTGGTCTTGTGACTGGAAGGTTAGAGTGGATCAGACACAGCAGAGCTGCTGATGTATTTAAACACCTCAGTGTCACTACTGGAGTGAAAATAGTGACCAACCAGCCAACAGTGTCACCAGTGAAGGACTAGAGGACCAACACAAACTGTGCTGAGCTCCTGTTGCTGATTTTACATCTACAAGACCAACAAGGTAGGTGTGTCTAATAGAGTGAACAGTGAGTGACACAGTGTCTAACATCTCTAGCAGCTCTGCTGTATCTGATCCAATTACATCAGCACAACACACACTAACACACGCCCACTATGTCGTATCTAGGCTACAGATGCTTCAGTACTGTGAGATCAAAACAAAAGTCTAAGATCATTTTAATATTAAAACACATTTTTGTTCAATCTCCAACTATCCAACTTATATTTTCCATATTTGTCTTTTCCATATTTGACTTTCTTTATGTCACCCAAAAACATTGTGTATTGCCAACTAAATTGTTTATTGATAGTGGTGACACCTGCAAGTATGTAAATTGTATTGTTCAACAGTGTATCTAAAGCCCAGATAAAATAATAGTATCTGACTTGCCCATATACTTATATACAACCTCAATTCCAAAAATGTTGGGCCATGTCTACCATTACGTAGCATCTCCTCTTCATTTAACAATAGCATGTAAACATCTGGGAAGTGAGGAGACCAGTTGCTGGAGTTTTGGGAGAGGAATGTTGTCCCATTCTTGTCTGTTTTTTTTTTTTTTCCCCCCATCACGCCAAATGTTATCTGTACAGCAGACAGGTCAGTCCAGCACCCTGACTCTTCTGTAAAGTCATGCTGTTATGATGGATGCATTACATTTACATTACATTGCATTTAGCGAACGCTTTTATCCAAAGCGACTTACAATAGTAGGAAAGTACAAATGCGAAAAATACTAAAGTTTAATAATTAACATTCCGATATCGAATGCTGAGTGCATATCAGTACTCATGGGAGTAGGTGGCATCACTAGAGCAGGTGCTCTTTGAAGAGCTCGGATTTTAGGAGTTTCTTGAACCCAGTGAGGGACACCTCTGCTCTAGTGGTGGTAGGCAGCTTGTTCCACCATCTGGGAACTACGTTCCCAGTACAATCTGGGAACTGGTGGTAGGCAGCTTGTTCCACTATCTGGGATGCACTATGTGGTTTAGTATTGTCTTGAAAGGCCTTGTCTGAAAGATATGTAATTTGGATGGGATCATACGTTGTTGTAAAACCTCTATATACTGTTCAGCATTGATGGTGCCTTTCCAGATGTGTAAGCTGCCCATGCCAGGCACTAATGCATCTCCCATATCAGAGATAATATTGATATGTTTTGAGTTTCACAGCGCGAGTTAAAATTGCATTAAAACTAGGTAACACAACACTAGTGTAGGGTTTCATATGTGTCAGTGTCTATGAAGTTGAAAACTCTAAATATGAGTAGCAAATGAAATGAGCAGAAAAGTACCTCCCCCGCCACACACAGCAGAGCTTAAACCAATAAACTCCCAAACCAAGAAAATCCCACTGCTGAATAATTTACACAGTGCTGAGCAGAGGGAATCCAATCCACTCCAGCCAAACTTCTCAAATCGCACGCGCACACACACACACACACACACACATAAATACACACACTAACCCACACCCATCTGAGCACACTCACACATTCTGTCACAAATATAAGTGTGTTGGGATGCAAAGTCAGCAAAAAAAGCTGAAAGTAAATGGTGTGCGGCCCTTTGCGGGTGATAATATGGTTTCTGAAAGGCTTCTCTCTGGACAGGAGATGGAATATTTTGAAGACATGCAGACCCAGTACAGCGCTCCATCCTTTTAAAGGTCATTTGAGACAAAAAGATTATAGTCTTACATCAAAATATTACAATATTAATTTTTGTTCGTAATTTAATTCAAAAAGGTCAAATGTCATATATTTTATAATAATTACACCTAAAGTGACATATTTAAAGCCTTTTTAAATGTTGATCAGTGTGACTTAGAGCTCATGAACATCAGAAACCCAGAATCTCATATAATGTGTGATTGTGAGTAAATGACTATAAACATTATAAATAGTGAATCTCTCTGAGCTACAGCTGTCACATTCACTAATATCAACACTCCTGAACCAGAGACACCATCAGAAGTGTCTTACCTGGACTGAGCAGAACCAGAACTGGACTGTTAGTACAAAGTCCTCTTTTCAGATGAAAGTCAGTTTTGTGTTTCATTAGTAAATCAGCTGCTAGAGTCTGGAGGAAGAGTGGAGAGACACTCAATCTAAGTGTCTGAAGTCCAGTGTGCAGTTTCTGCAGTTTGTGATGGTCTGAGGTGTCATGTCATCTGCTGCTGTTGCTCCACTGTGTTCAGTCCAAAGTCAAATCAAATAAAAAATTTATTTATATAGCGCTTTTTACAACGGGCATTGTCACAAAGCAGCTTTACATAATTAGTATCAAACAATCTGAATCTAAGCCAGATGTGAGCAAGCCAAAGGCAACAGTGGCAAGGGAAAACTCCCTCAAGGCTGGAGGAAGAAACCTTGGGAGGAACCAGACTCACAAAGGGGATCCATCCTCCTCTGATCAAACTACTGATAGAAATTTACATCCTTAGTTAAGTCTGACGTTGTGCTATAGTATAAAACAATAATGATATTAATAATAGTGATCATTGCATCCATATTGGGTATCATAATTAAAATGAAGTAGCACTACAGCTTCAGTCCAATCATTGCTAGTAGTAGATGTAAGTGAGCAGCAGGTCTGGTGTAAACCTCAGGAAAACCCACTCCGGAACAGAAGGAATTGACCGCAGTAGGTGTAATGGAACTGGTGGTCTGTTGAGGACTGCAGGAGAATTCAGCCATCAAATACCTTCAGTGGCCATTTCCTCAGAAAAGAGAGAAGAAAACAAACAGCAAACAGAAACAATTAGGCTGAGTGCAGTAGAAAACATGTGAATATTTGTATTGAGATGGCATCCGGTCGAGCTGGCTGGGAGGAAGAAAACCAGAAAGAACAGATATTAGAGCGTCATCAGACCAGACAGGTATCCATCCATATCGCCATCATCAACCTCCAGCATGTTGGAATAACATCATGGAGTGTCTGAGATTTCCACAATTCCCGATGTTCATGAAGTCCTGTAACGACAATATCTAGAAAGGAGAGGTTAATTACAAAATCTAAACTGAACAGGTGGGTTTTGAGTCTCGATTTAAAAGTAGAGACTGTGTCTGCATCCCGAACACTAGCTGGAAGATTATTCCACAATCGTGGGGCTATATATGAGAAGGCTTTTCCCCCTGCTGACGCCTTATGAATTCTCGGAACTAGTAAGAGACCGGCACCCTGGGATCTGAGTAATCTTGATGGGTCATAGCGCGTGATGAGGTCTTGCAGGTATTCAGGGGCGAGACCATGCAGGGTTTTATATGTTAATAAGATGATTTTGTAATCAATACGATATTTAACTGGAAGCCAATGGAGGGTTGATAAGACTGGACTAATGTGATCGAATTTCCTGGTTTTAGTGAGGACTGTGACTGCAGCATTTTGAATTAACTGGAGTTTATTAAAGTTTTTGCTGGAGCACCCTGACAGTAGTGCATTACAATAATCTAATCTTGAAGTAATAAAAGCACTAATTTTTCTGCGTCAGGTAGAGAAAGGGCTTTTCTTAACCTAGAGATGTTACGAAGGTGTAGAAAAGCTTTTTTTGTAATGTGACTTATATGCTGATCAAATGATAAGTCTGACAGTCAACACCTCACAGGAGATTTTAGAGCACTTCATGCTTTTATCTGCTAACAAGCTTTATGGAGATGCTCATTTCCTTTTCCAGCAGCTGCTCACAGTGTCAACAACTACTGATCGTCATATTACTGTGACCGATTGCTCATCTCATGAGTATTAAGCCAACGTTTTTGTTACTAAACGGCATAGTTTCACTCTCCTACTTTCATTTCTCCTAATTGATGTACAGTACCTGTACAGTGAAGCCTATGAGAGCAGTTTCTTATGTTTACCCAGTTCAATATTTCAAAAAACAAAACGAATAATAAACAGAGCATGTTTTTTTATATCTAGGAGATTCAGTAGGGAAGAGCTTTCCCAGAGCTGGTTTCTCCTTCGGCTCCTAATATAATCACTGCCTGTGAATCTGGCAGCATAAGCCAGCGCTTACTTTGAAAATGCCAAATTGAGCTTCGCCGCAAATATAAACATGAAGCTACTATGAATGCAGCAACAAAGCATAAATTACACAATATTTGTCAACCAACAACACAGTGAATATGGTAAAAATGGTTCTTAAGTGGAGCAGATGTTCACTTTCAGTTTATCTTCACTGTCTACAGTATTTATATTATTTCTACATATTTCTGTCTTAATAAAGATTCATTAGGTCTGAGCAGATTTATGCTTTTGAGAAGCTTAAACTTGGCTTCTGTGATGACTGCCTGCAAAATTCACTCAAATTGCTCTGTTCAATGGTTTATCGTGTTATATATTTATATTGTAATCTACAACATTTTGTTTCATTCTTGAGGCTGGTACACCAACTCCCAATTCACTCTGTGGAGCAAGACCAATTCAGGCCTTTTGGGATAAAGAACTGGAGAGAAAGTAATCCTGTCCAGCTGTGTTTCTTTTTTGCTCTCTCTTTTCTTGATGTCATATTCATGATAAAGTCCCTTCAATCAAGTGCATAGTCAACATCATGAGCTTCATCAACAATTTATGCTTCCCTGTTCTTGTGAAGTTGTAACGCTTTGCTATTCTAGACTTTGCAGAGGTATACCACACACTTAAGAGGGCTAATATGCCCACAGTTCAATCTTATGGTATTTAGAGGACTAGGAGAACCTAAATATACTCACATTCAGATTATTAATGGGGCAGTAAAGTTTTTCTATGGAGCCCTGCTGGAGACATGACTTAATAAGGCACAGGAACACGTTATTCAGGCCGTAATCATGGCTTAGTAGGGTTTGAGATGAAATTGTTAAGCTGTGATCACAACTTAGTAAGCTGTCTGAACAAGATAGTAATTCATGGCTGTAATGTAGCAAGATTGGCCATGACAGTATGATGTGGGAACAAAATAATTAAACTGTGGTCACAACTTAGCAATGTGTGGGAACAACATAGTAATTCATGCCCATGGCTTAGTAAGGTGTGAGAATGAGATTGTAATGCCTTTTAATTTAACTATTTTATTGTGCAGCACTTTGGTTGATACTTGCTGTCTTGTAAATGTGCTATATAAATAATGTTGTCTTATCCTGTGTTGTTTCATTTAAGGGCATCACTTAGTAACATGTTAAGTTGTGGACACAACCTAGTAATGTGGAAACAACAGAATAATTCATAGCCATGACTTTGTAAGGTGTCGGAACAACGTCATGTCATGTCATGTCACACGCCGTCATCGCTTCGCGATGGTAGGCTGCACAGACAAGTCACTTCTCTCCAATGCCATCTGTCTCTGGTTGCTTGTAGCAGACTAGCACCTGATAATACATTTGATGAGCCATTAGTACACTTCTCAATACCCACCCAGTCTCTCACAATGGGTACCGCGGACCTTTTAATCCTGGGCGACGTCCGAGCCAGTATGGCATTCTTAGTTTTCGACTTCATTTGTGCTCTGTGGGATAAATAGACTGACTAAGCATCCCAATCTCTTCTCAGCCCTGCAGTCGACTCGATGTTGTGCTAAGTTGCACCTAGCATACACCTCATCACAAAAATCAACATCCAGTGTTATTAGCAGTAAAGCAATATAACACTTAAAGTTGTAAGAACCGTGCTGCAGCCCACAGTTCCAGGTCCCGTTGGACGGGGAGTGCGATCGCTCTTTGTCTGGAACCTCCTCTTTGACCTTACCATCAAGGGTGGCCCTACCAGGAGCATAGCTCCAGATGGTATCGCTCTTAGATTCAAAGGTTCTCTCAAGCTTCTCCACTATGGCAAGGTAGCGATCTCAGGAGAAGGTCGGAACAAGGTAGTTACAGCTAATTAAATTGTGGGAACAATTTACTAAGACATGGGAATGGAATTGTTAAGCCAGGGCCATGACTTAGAAAGGTGTGAGAACAAGATATTGACAGTTTCATGATTTGATTTTCCGAACATGATTTGGTTTGAAGAACTCAATTACAAGAATGTTTATTCAAATTCGTGATCATAGATGATGGGCATATACTATATAGGAACTTTTTACACCTATTTTTGGGTACCTTGAGTGCCTAGCAACCCACAGTATATGAAAATTAGAACTTTGTGGGCTGTCTGGGTCTGAAAACATGAAATTTTTAAGACTGGTTCAGGTAGGGTTCCCTGTATTGTGCAATAAAATGACTTTTAGCCACACCCCACCAGTATAACACCACCCACAAGTTTGAATGACCATTAATTGAACAGCCCAATAATACTTGACACAGCATACATACATACACGTTACACTTATATAGCGCCTTTCTAGACACACAAGGACGCTTTACAATCAACACATTTCATATACACACAATCAACCACACACACTGGTAAGAAGCGGCAGCCAGTCGCGCACAGCGTACTCTCAACTAGAAGCGCTAGGGGGACCACCCAGGACAGAGTGCCAACCATGTCTGGGCATATATACATACATACATACACATTTATACAGAGACATACACATTCATACACAAACACCAGGGTAATATTTAGAGTAACCAATTCACCTGACCTCCATGTTTTTGGACTGTGGGAGGAAACCGGAGATCCCAGAGAAAACCCACGTAGACACGGGGAGAACATGGAAAGAGAGCCAGAAGGTAAACAGGCATGGGAGCTCCCTGAGACACTGGTATCCCTCTGCTCACCATCAACAAACCTGAGTGATCATGTGAGCAGTGGTAAGACAGCACCAGAATCTCAGTTCATTATAAATCCCTACATCAGTCCGCCCCTGGATCTACAACCTTTCTATAATGTAAAGTATTAATTACCAAAAGCAAACTAAACAGATATGTTTTCAGCCTAGTCTTAAAAGTTGAGACTGTGACTGAGTCCCGAACATTGTCTGAGAGGTTATTCCAAAATTGAGGGGGGTTACGACCCGTCCCCCTTCTAGGGGTGGAGGCGGACAAACTAATAATGACATGGTAGATGTGGGTGGACTGAGTGAGGAACCAAGAGACAGAAGGTTGTAGTTTTTAAACCAGTTACTGCTCAGACAAACAAATACATATAGACACATATACAATACTTCCTATAAGTGGACTAGGGACAGTGCCAAAGAAAAGAACCAAGGAAAACTGCTAACCAGCCTATCCCTAACATCCTTTCCCTAAGCAAAATTACATGGATGGCACCTGCCCCTAAACTAGTGTGTCTAGATAGGAGCTTCCTACGTGGATGTAAAATGTAGTGGGCCCATCTAAACCTGTCCACTTATAGGAACAAAAAGGGACAAAGACAATTGTAATACTAAAAGTGTCTAAAGATGCAATAAAGTTCCAAAGTTTTCTTAGACTACTCACATAGAACTAAACATAATCTGCACAGAAGGTGAGAAGAGCATTTCTTAAGCGAGTAGACCGAGAGTCATTGTTTGGTTCAACAGAAGTGAACATTACCAGCCTCTATGGTGTCTCAAAAGTCATCACTGTAGTGTGGCTTACAAGTGGCTCTTCCAGTAGCGTGGAGGAGAGAGCTAATACATGTGCACCTGCGTGTAGTTAATCAGCTCTGTCTGCAAGGTTGCCAGGTCCAACAAAAATATCCAGCCCAAAGTCAGTCTAAAACCCGCCCTTCAGAAGCTTAATGTAGCCCAAAATATATGTCTGTCACACGTTTGAAGCAAAACAACTATGAGTGTACGACTTAGTATTTTGTTTATAAGGGATTTATTATCAGTCCATCAAACCTTTTTCTTTTTCCCAGTCCTTGCAATACCGCCTCCTGTTCTTCCCCATTTCCCAGGCATATTGATAGTTCCCATCTTTTAGCTGGATGCAAGCTTTTTCACTTCCGTCCGCCATCTTGTGGGTCAAACGAAGTAAACAACAGAGCATGACGAAGCGTGATGTGCTATACATTTGAAAGTTTATTTTATTTACTTGCAAGCTTGACAATGGTTAATGTATATTATATTATATTATAGGTTCATTGTTGTAAAAATAGATCTGATCTGGACTTTACACCATTCCAACTGTGCGTTTAATAACACAGGAAGACCAAACAAGAAAACTCAGCGAAGAGCGTCGTAGGAAATGGCAGGAAAATATTGGTTAAAAAAAACAGCCTTCTAAATATGCTAAAGTGTGCTCAGGTCATTTCCTGTCAGGTAATCTGAATATTTTCATAATCGTCGCTGTTTATAGATTTTATAGATCTTTATCATTGTTGCCTTAAAAATCCAGCAAAACAAACATAATTCATTGATGTGGCATGTAGTCTGGTAGTTTTTTTTTTTGTCATGATATTTCAATATATATATAAGAATATAAATGATGCCATTATTTTGTAATGCAGAGTGTCATAGTAAGAGCCATAAAGTAACAACGAAAAAGACAATAATACACACTTGTACCTTCAACATATTTACCAATTTAATGTGTCCAGTAACTGTTTCAAATCATGTGAAAGTATTTAAGGCAATGTCCATTTCTTAAACAAGCATATTTTCATGCATATGGAAACTTAATTGATCTAACTAATAACTGAGCTTTATTTTGACTTTTAAGTCAATAAGGTAATACAATTCGGCATGTAATAGACTATCTAAAGTCTAAACATAAGTTAAACACAGGTGTAATTTATACAGTTCTATAATCATAATAATCCGTAGATTGTTAGCTTACCCTTGCAGTCAACAGGCACTTGTCCGCAAAAGTTATGCTACTAACGTCCTTCACCCATCCACAAACGAATTGATTATAGGCATCCAGAGACTTGTAAGCTTTTAAATCTTTCAGAGTGTAGTCACTCACACCGTTTACCAGGTAGTTGACGATGTCCGGATATGCAATGTTCGGCCACTGAAGTACATCTCTTTTCCAATGATGCTTGTGCAACTCGTATGCATCCTTCTCGTTTATGAGATCAATTTTCTCTAAATATTTCGATTTAGGGTTAGGATTTTGATGACACATCAAAACCATCAACGTACCTCTGAAGGACTTTCGGTGTCTTCTCGCTTTCCATTCTATTTACGAACTATATTTTGTTAAAAACGAACATAAACTAACAGATGTCATAAACTAACACTAACGCTGTAAGCACTATCGATGTCTTTGTCTTGACCCACAAAATGGCGGACACTCAAACCATGACGTCACATGAAAGCTAAGCTAGTGACTGTTTTCTCTTCACCCTCTTTCACTCTCTCGCTCTCTCTATCTCTATCTCTTTCTCCTTTTCAGGCTGTCTTTCCTTATATTGTTATATTCTGTTCGTTGTTATTGTTGTATTCAAACTTCCTCAGTGTCGACTAATGCATGTTTGCCCACCGTGTTGAAGTAATATCCTAGGCAACACACACTTTTTTGTTGTTTTTTTGGCGGCCGCAGTAATTTTTAAAAGAAGCCCAAAAACATGCACGCCGCCACCCTAGTATTTTCACCCGGGACTGGATTTTCAAACAAGCCCAATTTGGCGTGAAAACCACAAACCTGGCAACTCTGTGCATCTCTCTTTTCTCTGTGCTGCTGGGGTTAAAGTCAAATCCGCGCCCCTTCCAGGCTAGTCCACACAGACATTAGCTGCCACATAAGGAAGGGAACAGCCAATCCGCAGCAAAGAAGGGAGATCCAACCACGTGGGGAAAAGGGGAAGCAGCCTCGTTACCCTGACGCACGTATCAAGGGGCCATATAAGAGAAGGCTATTCCGCCTGCTGATGATTTCTGAATTCTGGGAACTATTAAGAAGTCAGCATATTGTGATATAAGTAAAGGAGACAGGTCATAATAGGAAATAAGGTTTCATAGATAGGGATGAGCCCATTTAGGGCTTTTTTACGTCACTTAAAGAATTGTATATTCAATACAGAATTTAACTGGAAGACAATATAGTATTGATAGAACTGGGCTAATATGATCACACTTTCTGGTTTTAGTAAGAACCCTGGCTGCTGCATTTTGAAGTAATTGACACTCAACTGATTCTTTCCTTCCCTCCTTTTATCACTCAGGTATTCAGCTGCATTTCAACATTTTTGGCTGACATCTCTACATGGATGACAACCCACCACCTGAAGCTCAACCCTAGCAAGACTGAGCTTCTACTAATTCCTGGAAACACTGATTTCAACCATTGTTGTAGCGTCTCAAGAAGCAAGAAGCCTTGGTGTTATTTTAGACAACCAGTTATCATTTTCTACTTACATCACAAACTTGACTCATTTGTGAAGGTTCCTCTTCATCAACATTTGAAGGATCTGACCCTGAGCTTCCAGTATGGCACGACTTGACCTGCCATCCTTCAAGACATGTGGAAGGCTAGCTTCAAGACTATTCTCTGTCCTGACACCCAGGTGGTGGAACTAACTCCCACTGACTGTTCAAACAGCAGAGTCCCTTACAGTCTTCAAACACAGACTGAAGACCATCTCTTATTTGAACACTTAAGCGATCATTAGTTTACATCTCTTATTGTAATGCATTGTTATGCTCTTATATTTTGTATAATCTTTCTTTCTGGGTATTAGTGATGGTTTTGTTCTAACAGTGTCTGTACTGAAAAGTCGTTTGGACTCTAACCTGTCTGTATGTCATGCTTTGGTATGTTATGTTCTGTCACTTTAAGGTTTAGTCTTATGCCCCACCCCTCATTGTCTCCACCTGTGACTTATGTTCCCCTATCTATACCCTTTTGTGTGTGAGTCTGATTGCTAGTTGTTTTGTCTCTCTAGTCATTTTTGTTTGTTTTTGTTCCTGTTGTCAGTCTGCCTGTTTATGTTTATGTCACAATTCTTCACGTTATTAAATATTTATCCTTTATCTGTGAGTGTGTCTGCCTTCCATTGTCTCAACCCCTGATTCCTTACATAACAACTAGCCACACAATTGACACGGCAGAAAATGACACTTTGATCCAGCAACTGATGGCCCAGCTGGAACATGGTAAGGACTGGGCACTGGTAATTCTGAAATGGCTACCTTTCCAGAAGGTCTACCCTATCCTTAATTTAATGGACTCGAGTGAACAGAACCTGTTTTCTGCAACTAACCCCTGGGATGTTTTCTGGAGTGGGGTGGTTAGGCCCACAGAGGTCTGAAGGGGAGATAGATGGAGTCTGAACCCAGGCCGCAGTAGGGGAGGGCAGGACTGGTTTTGAAGAAATGTGGGACCCTTACGTCCTCCAGATAATAAAAGTGGAGGGCTTGTTGGGGTTGGCGGCAGAAATGGGCCAGCAGCTGAGCCTGCCTCCAAGGATGTCAACACAACCAAGCCTGCCTCCAAGGTCGTCAACGACACACCTGCACCAGAGGACATTCCTTGTGTCTACCGAGACACAAGGAATGTCCTCTGGTGCAGGTGTGTCGTTGATGACCTTGGAGGCTGGCCAACAAATAAACACAACCCTGTTCCTATTCAAGACTTTGCTTGACCTGTGGAGGGTTGTGTGCCCACCCTCTTGCCCTTTTCTTTGTCCCCCTTTGGGTTCCCTTTGGTGAGGGGTGGTCCTTATGGCCGACAACCCAGGACGTGGTTTCTCATCTCACTTTGACTTTGTATTGAGTCCTTTGGATCCGCAAGATGATGCACTTGGCCTTACAGACCATCACAGCATGAAAAACAAATACTGTCATGCTTTGGTATGTCATGTCCTGTCCCTTTAATGTTTTGTCTTGTCACACCCCACCCCTTATTGTCTCCACCTGTGTTTTGTTACGTTCACCTACTTAAACCCTCCTGTGTGTTTGTGTGTGAGTGTGTATGCCTTCCTTTGTCTCATCTCCTAATTTCTTACACTGTACTAGCTGTGATAATTCTCTCAATGGAAACAAAGCACTTTTGTATGTTGCTCTGGATAAAAGTGTCTGCCAAATGCTCTAAATGTAAATGTTTATTTAGGTTTCTGCTAGAACATCCTGAAAATAGTGCATTGCAGTAATCTAGCCTAGAAGTAATGAAGGCATGTACCAAGTTTTCTGCATAATGTAGGGATAAGGCATTTCTTAACTTGGAAATATGATGGAGATGTAGAAAAGCTGTTCTGGAAGTTTTAGTTATGTGTTGATTCCTTAATTTCCCTGAAGGAAACTCCTAAAAGGATCAATAAAGTACCGTCTGTCCATCCGGAACGTTATACAGTACGTTACACAATACGACAATAAGGAATTATAATAACTGTTGAACTCTTGTGCAAACAATGCAGATAAATGCAAAGCTATACAAATGAACATGGATGGTAAAGTGTAAATGTAAATGTACACAGAAAAAGTAACAGTGTGTGTGTATGCATGTGTAGTCCGGTTTGTGTTTGCCTGTATTATTGTCTAGAGTAGCTCCTCCTCATCCTCTCTGTGTTTGCCTTCAGGGCGTGAAAATGCCTCCCTGATGGCAGAAGAAAGAAGAGACCATTGTTGGGGTGGCTAAGGTCCAGCAGTACCTTTTTGGCTTTGGTCCACCATTGCTCAATGTAAATGGTCTGCAGATCAGGGAGCTCTGCTCAGATGATGCGCTCAGCTGAACACCCCACCCTCTGAAGAGACTGTCTGTCCTGCAGGGTGATGTTCCTAAACCAGGCCTTGATGTTTGTGGAGGGGATGCTCTTTATGAAGCAAGTGTAGAAATTTCACAGCACATTGGAGGCCAGTCTGATGTCCCTTAAGCATCTAAGGTAGTAAAGATGCTTACAGGCTTTCTTTTCCAAGAAACTGGTGTGGCATAACATGAACAGGTCCTGTGAGATGTGTATACCAAGATACCTGAAATTATCCACTCTTTCCACCAAGGTCCCTTTGATAGCTGCAGTGTGGCTCATCCTAAGCTGCTTCGTGCCGTAGTCCACTATCAGCTCCTTTGTCTTGCTGTTGTTGAGGTGGAGATTATTTTTCTGGCACCAGTCCTCCAGTTGTTTAATCCCCTCCAGGTAGGCACTCTCATCATTTCTGGAGAACAAGCCTTTCACAACAGTGTCAGCAAACTTTATGAAGTGTTGGAGCTAGAAGTGGCGACGCAGTTATGGGTGTACAGTTAGTAGAGCAGGAGGCTCAGAACACAGCCTTGGGGGGCTCAGGTGCTAGTGTGAGAGAGGGTGGGACGCATTGCCAGGGCCTCACATGGGGAGGGGGGCGACAAGTAACTAGTACTGGTGAGACATGTCTGCCCACTTGCACTGCCAACTTCTGGTCTGTCCGTTAGAAAGTTTGAGATCCAATGGCACAGAGATGAATGGACTTGGATCAAGTAAAACTGACAAGCATAGGCAGCCTTAATCAGAGGCATGAAGAAAATAATTTTTTACTTAACAGATGTTTCAATGATTATCTAGTTCTACAGTTCTAACATTTAATTGATAGTTCCTTTCAGAACCAAACATGATTCTAAAAGAGAATCACTGAAATGCCTGCTGTTAAGCTTGTGTGGTGTAATTTATAAATAAACTTTACATGGGTTCCAAACCTCATCTGCCTAAATAAATAATTTTAACCAGAACCTAGAAACAAAAACTGGAATAAAGGAATAGGAATATGCAGAGGCTGACAAGTTCACAAAGCATCTGACTGGAAAGTTTCTAATTGGGTTCACTTGTTGACATCAGGAGATGTGCATTACGGTTAGATTTCGAAACTTTTTCTTTGTGATGAAGGTGATTATAGAGGTCCAGATAAAGCTAGGGATCGAATTTGACAGTTGAATGCCCTAGTCATCCTCTTTGGTTGTTGTTTTGTGGAGAAATTGCACATTTGCTTTATTCTGGAACAAAACCTAAAAGAAATTGAAGTAATAAAAAATGAAATATAAACCAAAAAATATTTATTCTTTCTCCAAGACTGAAGTATTCGTCCCTGCAGTAGAAAGATAAAAAGAGTGTATGTATGATGTATGTATGTATGAATGATGTAGTTTTAGGCAGGATTGAGAGCTCTGTAACCATATTCAGAGTGGATTAAGTGTACATGGGGGTCTTGGGGTCATTTCTGTTATAAACTCTTTTACAACATCCAATAACTCTTTTTCTAACATCCAAATCAACCCTGCATTTCTCTCTCTTGTCTCTTAATAAATTATCTATTAATCAAGAAGGTGAAGCAAAGTTTGTATGAATAAATGTTTAAAAACTCTTACCTGTTGTGGTGATGTTTCTCCTCGGCCTGCTTCAGGACCTTGCCTCAAACTAACAAGAAAAAAACACTAAGGAGCTTTCAAACATTGCTAACTCTAGCTAGCACAACAACACACACATACACACAAGTTTAATTTATCAAATAATGTTGCACTTACAACAAACTGAAGATATCAACGAAATGTCGCCAGATAATCAAATCTAATGTGCTAATAGTTTGTTTTAATACTATTATGTACACTAGCTTACAAGCTAATTAGCTAATGAGTCTGTAACAGTTAGGTAGCTAGTTAGCTAACTAGGGTTGCCAACTTTCAGATCTTGAAATAAGGAACATCCCTGGCCCGGGTGTTTGGCTTTGATGTTGCACCTATAAAAAAAAAGGTCTTACACTGTCGTATGGTCTGGTAGAGTAACATTAGGGTGACCAGATCTGGGACGATGAAAAAGAGGACACCTCAGCATGGCGGGCGGGAGGGGGGTATAATGTATCACATGTTTAAATACAAAGACATTTCAAAAAAGTTGTACACTAGGGACATTCATGTAAATGTATAATTTTGTTATAATTTTGTTGTTTTTTTTTATTTCAAGTAATTTACTTTGCACACCACCATTCTTCCAATCAAAATGCTGAATGAGCAGAAGGAATATTTTCACTGCTTCATGATTGCTGCCATCAGTAGACACGCCACAGTAAGGAATATCGAAGTGCTTCTAGAGCAGGGGTCAACAACCTTTAACACTCAAAAAGCCATTTGGACCTGGCTTCCATGTAAAAGAAAACACTGGGAGCCGTAAATACTTTTTGACATCTATAATGAAGATAACACTTTATATACAGTTTTTTTTGTGCTTGATTATACATTTTATTATTATTCATTCATTTCATTATCACACCCGCTTAATCCTTATTAGGGTCGCGGTTAGTCCCCCACCCCCTCACTGGGCGCAGGGCAGGGCATTACACTATTCAACTAAGCCCAGGACAGGGCGCCAGTCCATCGCTGGGTGACACACACACACACAGACACAGACACACCTACGGACAATTTTTAGAGTACCCAATTCACCTGACCTCCATGTTTTTTGGACTGTGGGAGGAAACCGGAGACCCCGGAGGAAACCCACGCAGACACGGGGAGAACATGGAAACTCCGCTCAGATGGGGAATCGAACCCAAGACCCCAGCGCTGAGAGGCGAATGTGCTAACCACTAAGCCACCGTGCCCCCTCATTTTATTATTATTAATTATTAATAAATATTGACAAATTATGATTTATATTTAATTAATAATTTTCAGTTATAACTATTAAACATTATGAATAATAAAATTAAATTAATATTAATCATTAATAAAATATGAATACATTATTACATATTATTACAAAAGCATGTAGCATCACCAACATTACACTTATGTTTGGAATGTACAGTCACACATAATTATACCTAATTATACCTTTGAGTAAAAATAAGCAGAAATTCTGAATTATTTTGATAATAGTTAAACTTAGAGGTATGTAAATGGATGGCTTATCACAGACTGGTAGACCCACACACACAAATGTTATTGTTAATGAATCAATGAATAAATCAAGACTCAAATTTTAATGTTAATGAATTTTTATATGAAACCTCTGATATTAAAATACATCTAGCTGATGTGACACAGGCAGATCTAATGCTCAGCATGTTAACAACTAAGAGGTTAAAGTCTAGATGATATTTGAGGGAGTGACAGCGGCGGCAGCCAAACACACGTTGGCAAGAAACGGCTGAGCCAATCGGTGAGCTTGTGGGCGGCCTAAAGTTAAAAAGATTTCAGATTGAGCAGCTTGTATTCCTAATGCTTGCCCGTCTCCATTTAATATAGCATAACATCTCACTTAAGTGAACCAAACGAAATAGAGGGATTAGTTTGTGAACAAAACGCTTCTCGAGTTAAAAAAAACTCCCGGATGTTTGTGAAATTCTGCCCGGACATTTTTTTAAGTATCAAAAAGAGGACATGTCCAGGTAAAAGAGGACGTCTGGTCACCCTAAGTAACATTGCCCTCGATAGATGCCCTTTAAAAAAAGCTTTTTACACATATCCCATGATGTTTTTTCATTGGTTGTTTGTAAAGTGTTCGCAGTCAGTTAGCTTTTTATGTTGTACAGGTAGAAATGTTGAAATGAGATTCCCAATTTAAATTTAAATATGTCCTTTTTCATGACAAAATGTATTTGTTAATTTATTTGTTTATGCAATTACTTATGTGTATTTACTTATTCATTCATTTAAATGTGCATTTATTTATTTACACATATGTCATTTTTGTACTCCATATGCAAAGAGTTGTCTTTTTGCACCTTCTCTTTTTGCAGTTTGCAATCAGTTTGCAATCTCTGCCCCCCCGGTTGGTTGGTCCCAGTGTGCCGCCACACATTTGGTGTAACTGACCAATCTCATGTGACTTCAACAGAAAAAAAAGGAAAAAATGGATCCAGCTTCCATTCACGAATTGGCTTTGATTGTTCACTTCAAAGAGCCAACTCTAAGACCCATTTCATGTGTGAATGACCCATTATTAACTTACACATACTCTCTGTGTGCTGGAACATGACAGACAGGCTGAACAGCATAGTTTCCTTTTCATTCATACATATTGTTCTATCTAATATTAAGCATTTCTCCCCCTTTGATAAAAATATGAAACAAAGTGCGTCCCATATCAGTTCAACATGACTTTTAGTTTACAAATAAGGAACAGTTCTGTATTGTACAGGATGGTTGGCAACCCTATAACTAACATAACAGCTAACTTTAAATGTCATTTTTATCAGAAAAGTTATGTAAATGTACATCACAAAATGACTTTAAATTAACACAATGCTCCAAAATATTGAGTAAAATTTCTTACTGAAGTCAAAGGGTGAAGACAGTCTGTATTCAGATCTTCTCAGGAAGCTTTTTGAAGTAAATTCTGGTAAAATGCAGGTTTCAGAGTAAAGTTAGACCATTGTGGAGGATCTATCTAAAAATCAGGTCCTCAGATGTCTGCATAAAAATAGATCACTTCCATTTTTGTGCAAAATATACTGTCCAAAAAAATGATCAAAAGCTGGAAAAATGGCAATTTATTTTCTTTTACATGAAAAATATACTTACTGTAGTATTAAGTCAATGTGATTTTTGACCATCCTGCTTTACAGTTTTACAGCAAAGTGCTGTATACAGGTTCTACAGTAAAAAATGTTCAGTATACAGTAACAATGCTGTGAGAACTACAGAAATTTGCAGTGTAGGCTACAATTGAACTGGTCTTGTATGGCTGGAATAATTGCCCAGAGACGATGCAAAGATAGCTATCAAGTGACCTGATTTGCCTATAAGGACTTTGACCAAACCCAACATCCTGCAGATGGAAGGCTTCAGTTTTCCAGCCAAGCACAGCTGCACACCCTTCTTCTCCAGTCTGTTTATATTTGTAATGATTTGAGGGAATCAGCTTACTACACAATGCTAAATTACACTTACCTGATCCTGAGCTTTTGGCCAAAACCTCAGTCAGACTTTTACATAGAGAATGGTTTGTCCTCATTCAATCTCTTGACCTTAATAACAAATGTATAAACTAAAAAGGGGGATCAAGTGATTTCAGATGCTGAGATTTTTTACAGCTGCCTTTAAATGGACTTTTCTTCACCCAGAATGAATATTTGGCCTGCTGTTGTCATCTGTCATATTGCAAAGCTCATTAGCAGAGAGTGAGTAAAACCTTTAACAATTGGACGCCATGCCAGGAGAAATATTTCAGCTTGCGT
>BRDA01064864.1:0-17572 GCA_036984385.1 Crenuchus spilurus
ATCCTACAATGTGATTTCCTGGATTTTTTTTCTCATTTGTCTCTCATAGTTGAAGTGTACCTATGATGAAAATTACAGACCTCTCTCGTCTTTCTGAGTAGAACTTGAACAAACAGTGGCTGACCAAATACTTTTTTTCCCCACTGTACATAATCAACCAGTTTCACCAAACAGACTGGTAACAATTTGAGAATCTGTAGATAATCTACCAAAGACTATGAAAATAAACATACAAATAAGCTTTAACTTCTTGTTATTTAGCTAACGTGTAACTCGGCATACACCATATTTTCAACATTTTCCAGTTTTAAGGTACCCCTTTTTTATATCACAGATTACCTGTGCTAATCAAAAGCATACTTTCTAAGTGGACTCTTGTGAATATACTGCATGCTACATACTCAAAAAATAGTGAGTGTAGAATTGAGACATAGTGTCACACCTCCATCTATCTTCTGATCCCATTCCCACCCTCAACATACACATGCATGGATGTTATTCCTCTTCAGTAAGAAGAATTCAAAAAGGCTGTGCTTCAGTCTTTGTGATGTATTGTCAAAGAGTTGCCATGCTCATCTTTGCACTTCTGAACTGAAGTTTTCTGATTGGTTTTTTTTTCTAGTGTGTTGTTTTTAGGACTTCTTGTTGACTTTGTGTTTGGCCTGCCAATGTTATATCTTTGCACTTTCATGTTTTGAACCTGCCTTTTTGAGATAGTCTTTGTCTATTAAACTCTTCTTTTAAATCCAACCATCCTGGTCCTGTTGTTACACTGCCTGTATTATATAGAGTAAACAGAGCTAGTTTATTGATTTAATGCTAGTCTCTACACAATGTGGTTATGAAAAGCTATACTCCACAGCCTTTGTACTATTCTGTATCACAGCAGCATTAGATTTTACAATACAGAGTGCAATCACATGACAGACAAAAATAGCAAAGAGAAAAACAGTGGATAGTATGACTTAACTTTAAGAGTACTATAGTACCAACTGTGAGAAATCCACGTGGAAGAGAAGTTGTAATGTTTGTATAAATAAAAAAAATGTTTCATATGATTGCTTTCTGATATTAAGATGTCTCACAAAAAATTACACCCCTGTCAGATTGTTTTTCTAAGTTAAAATCAATTTTACAGAGAAGCAACTTTTTCTGCATGTTTTAGTGCACAATTTATATTCCACAAAGAAGTGTTTTTAAAGTTAAATATTTTATTTAACTTAAATAAATAATTTAATTAAAAAAAATTATTAAATACATTGATCTCTGTATGTTTTAGTGCATAATTTATATTCATTTGCTGAAGAGCTATGAGAAAAAATAAATAATATTTAATTAAATAAACAGTAAGTGTGCATTAAAATGTGCACCACTTTGTTCTATGTGTAGTGTTATTGATTTTCCACCTAGAAAACAATAAATCATGTAATTTCACCCAAGATATCAAACCTTTGCATACAACTGCATATTGCATGGATAAAAACAACACTAGCATTCTCTGATTATCATCTAAACTTATGTTTTTACAAATAAAAAATTTGTCATGTGGTTTCAGAAACAGTTTCAACTAATCAACAACATCTAACTTGACTTGTTTTCAGGTGTGAAAACATTTGCATAAGACAGTACACACTGTTAAACATCTGAGGAAATTTGAATTTTTCACTGTTACATGAAAAGCAGCTACTTACTAACATGTCAAGTATAACTGTCCTTCAGCACAGACTCATGTTCATTAAAGGGGCTTCTTGGTATGTGGATTTTAAAACACAGTCTTGAGTCTGACCCAACCCAGGTTTGAGTACTAAGTACATAACAGTAACATAAAGTATACCTTGGACAAATATCTGATTATATTTTCTGGTGAATGACACTCTGACAACCTCATATTTCTCATGTGTGGTGATGTCTGTTTACAACATCTGCACAACCATAGAATTTCACATAAATTAGTTCACCTACAAACCGTAGCCTCTTATGCTCCTTGGTACCACTGGTGGTTCCAGACTTGCATATAACTGAAGAACAACTCATTTACATTGCTTAGAATGTAGTTACTGGGTAATACTCCTCAGGGTGTAATAAAAGTCAGGAGCTTAAGAGGATTCATTAAACAGTGTGATTAAACAGTGTTTGTAGAAAAATAAGTCTAATAAAACAAAGTGAAAAAAAATTCTTAGACAGAATTAAGTGGAAAGATGGTTTATATTGGCAAACAATATGAGTTGACCCCTATGCAACAAGGGGATAAAATGTGATGATAAATGTGTCCCCAACTTTTACTGACAGCCTATGTAAAAATTTATATTTGCATGCTGTAACTCACCAGCAGGTTGAAAAGCTGCCTCCGTTTCTTTCTCTCTGTCCTGAAGAGCTGTTGTAGTTTCTTCTTTGTCCCTTGTTTGCCTCTGTCTCTTTGGGGAGAAGGCTGTGCCCACACACACACACACACACACTAAAATCCACTGCTCAGAGCCATTACATCACTGACATCTGCAAACAAGGAGAAGGAGAAGGGAGGGTATATGTGGGGAAAAAGAGAGAGCATTAAGAGTGATAGAATAACATAACTGAGTTTATATTTACTGGCCCATACTGTCCGTTTATATTAGATATTAGAGATGCACAGACTGATTATTTTAGCAAATGCCAGATAATTTTTAATATATCAAAATTTGCCATGATGTGATTTGATCTGATTCAGTACTGGGATGTGTGGGAAAAAATGAAATGAATGATGGAATTCCACACAATCTGTTACATTTGTATGATCTCACAAATGTGAAAGAAATATAAATAATGAAAAATATAATTTGCACATTTTATTAGTATATGCCAAATACAGCAGTCATAAGCAACACACAACTGCACATACGAGCGTATAGAGAGGAATCATGCTGGGGTAAGTTTATAAGTAAGTTTATGTGTCAAGTATTTTACTAGTCTTTTTTTGGTCATTGAATAGATACTCATGGATGGGTTGAAATATGACATAACAGAATAGCCTGGAGCTCCCCACACTCTGAAAAATGAAGGTTCTTCAAATGTTTATTAGTAAAGGCAATGATTATATGTAGAACCATGGCAGCAAAAATACATTTGCATGCTTAAATTGGCTTATGAAAAGTGAAATGTTTTGTTGGAGAATATGGTTCTTCAAAGAATGATTCTATATACCAATAAAAATATATATCAATTTGACATTTTATACCTGCACTCTTAATCTGACATGAGCTTCAATATTATTTGTGGTCATTGCTAGTCAATAATTCTGTAACACTAACCGATGTATTCAGAAGTAAATCATGTTAATACAAATGCAGCTGAAAAGAGTTAAGGTAAATAGTTCAAAATCAAATAAGCTTTAGTAGGCTGATCACTGGAGTGGTGGTTAACTGAATTTACATAAAATCAAATGTTTATACCAGTTTGACAAGAACAAAATAAAATACATCAACATCATGTTGTCCTTAAATTGTCTTCTTTACAATAAATGTGTTGATGTAATCCATTTTTTTCAAGTAGAAACTGTATATACAGTTTAACGAAGTCAATTCAATGCATCACTGTTTTCAGGGAATTGGACTGGAGAGTTTTTAGTATTTTAAGAGTTAAGCTCCAAAGCAATTTCTTTTCTAGACAGAAAGGCTACTGAGAAAAGAGCTGAACTTTTCAACATTCTGGCAGAGTACTGAGGAAGGTACACTGTTCCATTCACTGCCAATCAGACACACACACACAGACACACACACACACTTCACTCCACTAAAAGTGTTATATTGGCTATCAGTGCATACTGTTGCATTACACCAATCATTAATGTATGCTGTGCATATCCAGTAAACAAAATACATTTTACAAAAACTGAAGAAACTACCATCGTTATCATGATTTTACATCCTTGGTCAATATACATGCTTTGCTGAAAACATCCTCTATTTAGAAAGTAAAAAAAAACACTCAATTCAACAAAGCAGACCAAACATTTACACCTGACTGATTGTTGCACTGTTCAAACCTTCTTGATTTCTGAATTTTACCTGAACCTTTATCACAGATGCTACCTTCTCAGATACATTATCTCATAATACAAGACAGCATATAGCTCATAATTTTTAAATAAAGTCATGTAGTTTGAAGGTCATGTAGTTACATATTAAATTTATTTTGCAATATTTGAGCTTTGCACTACATTTTAATAAAAAAGGTTACTAAAACTATAACAACTTGACTATATATACTGTATATGTTCAATTCAGCAAATGATGCATATTCAGAAAAAACAGTTTTGGGACTGAGCTTTGTTGCTGTTCTTATAAATATCTGTTATTATCACAGCCCTAACCAATCTGATTTGTTTACTTGTTCTTTAACATATGATCCTAAGATCCTAAGAACCTAAAATTTGCTAAAGAAATTGCACATTCATAAGGGCACTCAATGGTGCAGTGATGTAGACCACCAGCACTGTAGCTGGACCTCCCTGTGCCAACAGGTCGATCACGAGGTCAGTCACATTGCTTAGGGTTTTAGTGTACAGGCATTCCTCTCTTACTCATCAATAAAACATTTACAGGAAGACTTGTGCTCTTGTTAATGAGAGCTGTCAGTCACACCATGTGTGGTTTTTTTTTGAATACAACCACAGAAGAATGAGGAACACAACCATGTGGGTTGAGCCACAAATGGCTATTTCTTAGAAATAGTATGCTTTGTTTGGACATAGAATATATTTGCATTTTTGGCACTGTAATTTCTATATAGCTCTCTACATAGATTATGGGGTTATTAGATTTTCAGCTCCTTTGCTTTAATACTGGTGCATCTCCCATAATTATATGGGACTATTGTGAAAAAGTTGATTTGTGTTCATAATTTAATAAAAAAAGGCAAACTGTCATATTTTACATTTATTACACACATTTCAAGCCTTTATTTGTTTTAATGTTGATACTGTTTGAACAGTAATTAACTCTAAACTCTAAATTAAATATTGTAATTAATTAGAAATTCTGGATTTCTGATTTTCATGAGGCACAAGCTAAACTAATTAACATTAAAACAAAAAAGGCTTGAAATATGTGTAATTAATGTAAAATATATGACAGTTCATGTAACTATAACCCTACCAAAAAAAAAACAATGTGATGTTTGCCAACAATGTTGCCTGGCAATCACAGCCCACTGAAACTATGCTGCTCTGTGGAACAACCACTATTTTGATTATTTTTACATTATAAAAGATTTATTGAAGAATGTCTGTATTATATAATACTTTATTTCAACACCATTTCACTTTGCTTCATGATGCATTATTAGACATTTCCTGCTCTTACACAGCGACAACATAAGCTACAGTGTTCTCTCTTGCTGTGGCTTTTCTGACTGTACATCCTTCCTTCATCTGCTGTTCTGAATGCTCTAATTCAGGTGCTGCCTTACATGGTGGAAATGCTATCTGCACAGGGAAGAAACACTGACCCACCTATTCACTGTGAAAGCCTGAGCTCACTCTTTTGCAAATTATTCCCATAACAAGCTCAGCTTTCACTTACAGACACAGTTGTTTGATTAAGTTGTTATGTAATTATAATTAAATATTTAAATAAAGACATGTACCTTCATTAATTCTGATATATGAATACTAGTCCTTTCTCACAACATGGTACTCATATTGGCTGGGTTTGTTTGTCAATCGCAATATTGGCCTTTACTATACTGAATTCACTATAAGTTGCAATATGCAAATGGACATCCTAACCAATCACAACATTTTTAGCATAGTCTGTGAGAAACCTGACCAATAACAGGATTTTCTATGTGTATTTTGCAAAATTATTTTAGTCAATACAATGCAGTCTAACTTTTTAATCAGTTTACCTTTTTACATTTAAGCGATATCTATAATACTGCATATAGTTTTAATATCAACTATTTAAATAAATTGTTAAAACTAATTAACAGTACTCCCACAGAACTCCATTTAAGTGTGACATCCATATCAATAAACTGCCCATCAAACATCTGGACATTTCATTTCAAAACACTACTCATCTCACAGTGGCTTTTTCACACTACCCTGTGAATGCTAACATGTCTGCATGTAGCCAAAGCAGATATTTCTCAACAAACTGCACTGAACAATTAAAGCAAAGCGGTTCCGGTTCTCAAATCTGATTGGCTGAGGTATGTTCAAAGCTGCTGTAAAATAGTCTTCACAAATGGATAGTTACTTTCCTAAAATCTTCATGTCAGTATTCTTTTGCATGAAAAGGCACTCCATAAGGTTAAAGCATCCAGCTGTATTAACTGCCTTTTCACACTTAAAATTGTGTAAATTATATTCATTCCGCTGTGTTGGGAACATTTCCATGATTATCTACCTGCAGCAGGGGCTTCACAATCCATGTGTGATGTAAATTCATTTTCACAGACATGTGTTGCTATGATTGCTACATGCTAAGATGCAAAGTGAGTGATAATTCTTCTGTTTGTGATGTCAACTAATTAATTAGCATACTTAAAGTAATAAATTCATTAAATTATAATTTGATTTGAAAAAAATCTTTTGTCAAGAAAAAAGTAAAAAGCTGCACTGACATGAAAACTGTAAAGAAAGTGTGAAATAAATATATTAATTATATAAATATATAAATTACAGTAGATCTGGCATCTGAAGTTCAGGAGAAGCTGCTAGCACAAATTGTTTACACCATTAACTTAATAATATACTTCTGCTAATTCCTAATGTTATAAATCAAATTAACTTCGAAATAGCCTATCTTTCCTCAATTCTCACATTTCCAAAAGACTGAAAGTGCACTATTTGAAGCTCACTTGTTTCTGTTAGATATGGTTACTGCCTTTGAATGTCATTTTAAAGCATTGTGTCCATCATTGCAGCGTACAATATATTCTACCTGAATGTATTAAAACTGAATATTTTGTTTATGATTATGGGTTGATTTGATATTGTAGCCTCAGACACAATCTTTGTAGCACTGAAGTGTGTTGTAGTTTGACCTCTAAAGGGTTCTTTAGGCCTACAGATTGTGCAATTGCAATGTTTGGTTAGACTGACTGTAAAGAGTGAGGTGGTTAGAGTGTACAAAAGAGAACCTTTCTGGGGGATATTGTATTAGTATAAAATATATACCAGTAGTAGTAACTGCATCAATTTCGGAGCATCATCATACTATGCTTTGTTTTATTACTTTTTTGGTCCATTCATCATGAATAGCAGCTAGCATAATGTAACCAAAATGGAGAGACAAGGTTCTGATATGACAGTGATGAGATGAACAGTACTGAGCCAGAACACCATACAAGTTTCTTCCTGCATACCAACAGCAAGCATAATCGGGTTCTGGACACCACTGCACTTATCATATTCATTTTAAACATTAACTGCCCCCTTAGAAATTCTGTTTGCGTGGTGGGAAAGTGACTGGATCTGCTTGATCATTAACAGCATTTTAACAGGCACACACACACTGTTCCTTAGAGAACCTCATGCTTCTTGCTGACTGACCTTTGGATAGTTATTATCTGCAGTTTGTCTTAGTCAGCTTGATCCCTCCCTCAGTAGCAAACACAGCACAGCTGTCATTAAATATGTCAGATTATGACGCATTTGAAGATACTTCCTGCTTCTTCTATGAAGCACATTTGAGCTTTGTTTTGTACAACATGTATAATACAAAGTGTGTGCCACAAGTAAACAAAATATTTTTATGGCACAACCTAGGATCAAACAACTGTTTTTTTTTCCTATAGAAAAAATATGCTTGGGGTCAGCCCACATTAAACTTTTCCATGACAGAAAGATTACTTTTGGCTAAAATCCACAAATGCTGCTGCTCCAAATACTCAATCTTCTATGGTAGAAATGTGAGGGTATATAGTTCAGTTTTGGTGCCTCTAATAAGTTGTTGCTAGCAGGTTTAAAGGCTTTATTACAGCTATTTACTGTAAGATTAACACATACTATGTGCAAGGCATCATGGGAGAAAAGGATACAGTATTTTGGATATGTGCTTTGAGCTAGCATTTGTGCTACATCACTTTAGCACAGTGCTGCACTTCACTAATGTTGACCGAGATAACCTCTTTATTTTTTAATGACATCCACACAGCTCAAGCTCAAGTTGTCACTGAGGTTGTTTATTCACTAATTATCCTATTCTAGTGTATAGAGGGCTTATTGAGGTTGTTTGTGGGCTAACATCTCTTGTTGTAGTGTATCCACGATGTCCACAGTGTTCCATGCTGTCTTGTCCAAAATATGTGCTAAATTTCTGATGGAGAGTAAAAACCTGTACTAAGTCTAAAGGAATACTGTCAACAACTTGTGGGACAACTTATCCTACCTACCTCTTCATTCTATCATATATTATGTCTCAAAACAGATAAATGTGTTGTCATAATTCTGGGTTACCCCAAACTTTTGACCTTTGCCGTTTTGATTTGCACACAATGGAATTTGACCTCTGCATTTAACCCATCCATGCATTAAAACACACACACTAGTGAACACACTAGATTGTGAGAACATGTGCCCAAAGTGGTAGGCAGCCCTATCCATGGCTCCCAGGGAGCAGTTGGTGGTTAGGTACCTTGCTCAAGGGCACTTCAATCATAACCTGCCTGGGGATTGAACCAGTGACCTTCCGGTCACAAGATCAGATCCATAATATGATTATGATCTTAAGAGGATCTTGCCCTGGAGGATAAGACAAGATGCTAATAATACATCTGCATTTATAACCTGAAATGTTTGACACAAAAAACAACTGTCATATAAAATCATATGTCATATGAAAATATGTAATATCAAATTAACAAATATGTCAGTATGTACTGACAATAACTGTATTGACAAACGTCTACTTTTTGCATGTTTTTGGAATTTATAAATAATTCCTATATAAAATACAACAGAGTTTATCTCATCTTCATACAAAACCATAAAAGACCAAGTGCAAAATCAAAAAGATGGGTGTGAACATACTTAATGATCATAAAGATCTGAAATACAGAGCAACGACTTCATTATTGCATTCATAGTCTGCTTGCTTACTGAGTTACCTTTTAGTCTTTGGAACTACCGCCCCTAAGTACACAGAACAGACTATTTCACAGCTCACTTGCATTTCACCCTGAGGCCCTAATGAAGTCATATGTTACACACTTGAGGACTGCATTAAAAATATTATCTGGACTCATTGAAGTTCATATGATGTCAAGCACAAACAAAAATGAACTGAACACACAGTTCAGTGGTTTTAAATCTTAATCTAATTGGGAGAGCCCTTGCAGGCTCCAGGACAATAAGACTCATAAGACACACTTCATGGTTTATAGTCTGTCCCTGCTGCCTCTACCTTGGTCAACTTTAAGTTCAGTTGAAAGGTGCAAACATATGAATACATAGCTAGTGTTGTTAACAAGCAGAATTAATGTTTAAGACTCACAGTAAGTCATATCGTGTTCTAAAACACCTTAATTAAGATCTGGCTTCAGTTTCAGGTGTAATTGTAAAGGAAATTACTTGGTTATTTAGGCAACTACTGAGGTCTCGTATTTGTTAGCAATGTTAGACTCATTAATAAACGTTAATAAAATTCAATAGTCACCTAAATACTCATTGTTTTCATCACCAAAAACTTCTCTCAAGTCAAACCACATGCAGATCAGGATGAAATCAGGTCTCACAGACTAGTCAATGGGTCAGATTCCTGCCTATTCATTAGTTATCATTATTAAAATTGACTCTAGGTCAACACATCCATCATTGTACATCATGTACATACAGTCATTATCTAAGAGGGCAGTCACAGTTGCATATGTCTATATATACACCTTATTCATTAGAGTTGCACCAATAATCAACACCCAAATTTAGCAATAAATTCTATACTCTTTCAATACTTTCAAAACTTAATAAATAAGTACAGTTTGCTTACAACTGAAGAGTTCTGTATGGATTACAGAGATCAAGTTTTAAAAACAACAAACATTTTAGTTAAGCTGTAAAAATGTAGAAATGTATCTGTGTTCTACCAAATACACATTTGCCATTAAAGACAATGATGAGTGTTTTTAGTTTATAGCCAGAGTATCATTTTGGTATTGAGTATCATGACATTCCACTTGGTATCTGTATTGAAATCGATACTCAAGTCTAATCTAATACTCAAAATTTCAGTAATTTATCAAAAAACATACAAATGTGTGCACCGATTTCTTATCAATTAAAACAGAATATTAGACTCTATAAAACTTGTCTAAACCTGCAACACATTTGCGAGTTAAGCACAGATAGGTCAGTAGTCTCTTGCTCTCCTCAGAGCATTTGAAGCCTTGATGTTGGTCAGGCCATATCTTTCATGTTTATCTCAGTCTCTAATTTTAACATCTGAAGGTGGCCTTGTTCTCACATTCCTCCTCCTCTTCCTTATCTTCCACATCAACTCCATGTGTTTCGACTTTATACAGAATCAGAGATAATTCTGTCACTTACTCTCCAGAGGAATTTCCATATGATGATCCCTGAGAAGGGGTCAATGTCCAGGACTTATGCTACTTTGAATGGCAAAGCTGCAGTCAAATTTCGAGGATGATTTTCTGGACACTGATTTAACTTAATCATACACTGCAATAATGTACTGTAATTTAGCAACAGCTTAGATGTAAACTAAGTCTGGAAAACAATTCCTCTTTAACCTCTTCATCTCTAGGCTAAAGCGTATTATTCAGTAACTACTGTAATTTATTCTGTAGTTACTATGATACTAATGTGTAAGATATGTAGTTATTAAAGCTGAACTACACAGACTTTTCTAAGTTATTGCATTATTAATATAATAGGACAAACAATTATTCAAATGAGTTTGATGTGAAATGCTCTAAAAACTTTGTGGATTAGAACTGGAGGTGATAGGCACCAGATATCTGAATTGTTAAGTGCATCTCAAAATATGATTACTGCTTGAGACACTGTTTTGTGATAGTTTTGAGACAAGAAAAAAATCTCCCCTGGTCTTAGTTTATGCATGAAGAGAACAGCTGAAGCAATGAAACATGGCACTATATATCTTAAACACTGCTAATAAACAAACTAGACGGAATCCCATCTACATGTGTTCAGATCACTATTTCATACCATCAGTGACCTCTGCTATCTGGGCTGGAATGTAAAGTATTGTAATAACATGATAGCTTTGGATTGTTAATACAGTGTCTATATTTACATTGTAGACACTGTGATCCCTTGTTCCACTCACCACCACTATAAAGAATTCCAAATTGGTAAGTTTCTCTACAGCACCCCAATTCACTAAACACTCTGAATGGTTTACATCTCAAAAATGGAAAATTATTTTTGAAAAATTGTTGGAATTCTCCAGTAAAGTTCAGGAAATAAGTACTGATATAAGATCTTCTAAAAACAGGTCGTAATTAGCTGTATATGTTTCTATGCAAAAATGATCATAAATGATGTATGGCAATGCATGCTAGTTGGAACCCACATTGTGCTTTAAGAGCTTCTGTCAGGGCCCAACTGAGACCAATGTTTGCATTTGCATCATCAGCTTGGCAGAGGGATTTGTTTATAAGACCATAAACTAAGTCTTGTATATGGTTTGAGCAGGCTGAGAAAAGTTTTCCAAAAATGACTAGGCTACTAGGTAGGTATTGTCTACAATCTTTGAAAAGATGGTTCTTCAAGGGTTCTTTAGTAAAGAAAATGGTACTCTATAAAACCATGTACATGTATAACTTCGTGTGGATGAAGGTCAAAGGGTTCTTCAGATTAATGGGAAAAGTCTTGTAGATGGTTCTATACAGAACCTTTTTGAAAATGGCTCTTTATAGCCCATAAAACGGTTCTGCTATTGTTACAATGTCAAGCTTGTAATAATAGAGGAACCCTTTTTGGTGCTATATAGAACAATTTTCAAAAGGTGTCTACATACCACTACAGCACATTCCTCATCAATTTGAAGAATCCTTTCATTATACATACTTTGGGTTGTTTGAGTGTTCATGGTTCTACATAGAACAATTTTCTTTACTAAAGAGCCCTTGAAGAACTTTTAAGAGTGTATTGGGTAACAGAACTGCCTCAAACATGGTAGATTGGGGTTCTATCCCCAGCCTGGGCAAATACACTACAGTATGTAAAAAGTGTCATTGGGCAAGACTCCTAACACTACATTTGCCTAAAAATGTAACATGACTGAAACTGTAAGTCATTCTGAATAATGTAATGTAATAACTAGTGAATTTTAGCAAGGTTATCCTTACAGCTCCAGTTCTAAACTAAAGAAGCAACTACATCTAAATCTAAAATCAGACTGTGCAATAATCTAGTCGTACATTTCACATTATTTGAACACTAATATTCAAAGGCTTAAAACAGGAGATGCAAGATAATTATGTCTTACTGTGATTTACAGGTTCAAAGTTAAAGGCTTCTCCATAGGAAATAACAGAGATAAGCACTGCTTTGAGCTGTTTTCTCATCTTCCCAGAAGTAAGTCTCCTTTCAGATATCAGTCATTTCTCTAGAGTTCATTTTATCTTCCTGTCAGCTAAATGAAGAAGAGCCTTCATACATAAAAGCTTTTAGAGGAGTATCAAGATACTTGGTTTTTTTTTGCCATTTTACATATTTAGCACAGTGATTGATTTTAGTATGTATGTGAATTTATGCTTTTTAGGATAATATCTTACACTTTGTAATGCAGAGTTACAACAAAGCACAACATCGGAACTTTAAAATGCTGTAGCTCAGTGGTTTTAAAGCTCTCCCAAAAGTGTGTGTGTGTGTATATATATATATATATATATATATGTAATAAGTACAGTTTTTAGCAGATTCTGAGCTTATTCTAATCTTAAATTGCTCTTCCTTTAAGGGTACATACACTAGTGTATATATACATTAGTTTATGTACACTAGTCTGTATACACTAGCCTGCATACATTAGTATTTATGTGCTAGTCTTTGTACACTACTCTTTATACACTAGTCTATATGCTACTCTTTATACAATAGTCTATGTACACTAGTCTTTATAAACTGGTCTATATACAGTAGTTTATGTACACTAGTCTTTATAAACTGGTCTATATACAGTAGTTTATGTACACTAGTCTTTATAAACTGGTCTATATACAGTAGTATATGTACACTAGTCTTTATAAACTGGCCTATATACAGTAGTATATGTACACTAGTCTTTATAAACTGGCCTATATACAGTAGTATATGTACACTAGTCTTTATAAACTGGTCTATATACAGTAGTATATGTACACTAGTCTTTATAAACTGGTCTATATACAGTAGTTTATGTACACTAGTCTTTATAAACTGGTCTATATACAGTAGTTTATGTACACTAGTCTTTATAAACTGGTCTATATACAGTAGCTTATGTACACTAGTCTTTATAAACTGGTCTATATACAGTAGTATATGTACACTAGTCTTTATAAACTGGTCTATATACAGTAGTATATGTACACTAGTCTTTATAAACTGGTCTATATACAGTAGTATATATACACTAGTCTTTATAAACTGGTCTATATCTGTGTGCTCAGCTGAGGTGGAAAGTCTAAAATTGACGGTTATTTGTATGTTTAACCGTTTAGAGGTGAAAACACGTCGTTTGTCTTTTAACCAGTTTCTTTTTGCAGTCGTGCTGTTCACATTTGGTCTTCATTTGACATAAATGTTGTATTTAAACGTTTTAAACGGAATAAAACGTGTAAAACTTAACACATCTTACCTGAAGAGCCGAACACAGCTGAAGTTGAGCCGTTTGTGCTGCAGGTGTGCAGTGTGTTCTCACCCGCGCGACACAGCGTCACGCCCCCTCCTCAACTCAACGAACTACCATTAGTCAAAACCAGGGTTGCCGTGTCCAAACAAACTCCCCACGCCAATGTCTCCCTTAAATCTGACGTTCAACAAGTCCCAAATCTACTTTACATATGCATATACAGCTTGACAGAGTAGCTACAAGAGAAATAATTTTTAATTAGTTTTGTGACTGCATTTTTCCAACATAGCTCTATGTGGCGAGAAAACCGTGAACCTGGCAACCCTGGTCGAAACTCTCCGCCTCCGAGAGCAATAATTGTTAGGTATTATTTACAGTCTGTGGGTAATACCGACATCATGACAGTAAAAAAGCTATGATATCATGACTTTGTAGTTTATCAGACTGATATTACACTACAGAAGCGTTTCCCACTGCTCATAAACATTTGTAGTTGTGCCAGCATTTATTCAGAATTTCCCCGTACTTTTATCTCAACACAAATAAAAATCATTTCAAGTGGAAATGCTATCTAATCAACATATTTAATAACTCGTGAGTGTTGTCAGAATGTTTTATGGCACAACACCAGTACTGCTCTTATCTGTACCTATTTCACATTGCACATACATTTACTTGCTGTTTGTGTACTGATTATTATGCTTATACATAAATATTTTTCAATTATTTTATTGTACTTAATTTTATGCTGAAACATGCACAAAAAGAAATTCCATTATTTCTGATTTTGAACATTTGTGCACTTGCAACAAAAATGTGTGCATTTGTATTTTCTTATTTTTGTAAAAATCGCATAAGCACAATGTGACTGTTTAAAATGGTCAATTATAAATAACGTGCTAAAAAGTGTTTTATTAATTCTAATTTAGGGGCTTTTTAATAAGACATTTAGCTTTTTATTGTAAAATGTAAAAAATCAAAAAGGAGCCAGAATAACGGATTACCACATGAAAAGGAAAATAGTTGGTATATGATTTTTCATTGCGAGGGATTATTTATTGAAAGTACTTATGTAAGCACTCTTATTCTTATTCTTAAATAGCTATCATATATATATATATATATATATATATATATATATATATATATATATATATATAATTTTTTTTTTTTTTTTTTTGTCCAAAAATCTTCATGAATGCATAATGAAGAACTATTTTCTTCATTAATATTACATATATGAATAACTTTTAAGACTTTTATTCAATCAAAAAGAACACACAAATACTCAATTAGAAATAAAACATCAAGTAAAAATCTTACATTTATGTGGCATAAAAACATGTGTAGCACCATTCTTTCAAAACAGGTTTCTTCATCCTTTAATTATAGATTATAAGCCAAGAACAAGAGTGGTATCACTTGAATGAAATTATTTATTTAATACAGCAGATGGCCATTGGTATCACAGTAAATGTGGTGTCTGTAAAGGAATAAACCCATCTCCATCCAAGTCTGCTTAGTCACCCAGCTCTCTAAACACTACACTCCTGCAAAAAATGAGTAATATATAATGTATTAATGAGTATAAACATCAACACAGATGAATGATTTATAGTAACGGTATGCAATGCAGCATCATAAACCATATAAGCAAGTCTGTTACACGTTAAGCATGATTAAGGCAATAAAGCCCATTCAGTTGAGCTGCGTTCACCAACTATTGCAACCATTTCAACACAAGCTTTATGCAAACGCTGATGAATTCAATTCAGACTAGGGAATATACCAACTAAAGATCCTCATTTGTACTACAGTGCCACATGAAAAACCTAGAAAATTGTGAAAAAGTTCATTTGCGTTTGTAAATTAATTCAAAAAGGTAAACAGTCATATATTTATATTACATATAAAGGGACATTTTTTGTTTTAACTTGGATCAGTATGGCTTATAACCAATCTAAGACTAACGGGTAACCAATCAACATTAACTTGATACACAACTTTGCAGATTAGCAAGACAAGCTACTTGGGATTTTGGAGATGTATTCGATGTGGCCTCTGTGAACATACTCCTACACAAACTCATTTAAATGCATTTTCAAAGAAGTGTGACTCAGCATTGTGCTACAATAGCTTCATAGCTTCAGCTAAACTATAGAAGCAAACTTCTGACACAAATCTTGCCTTGTATTGACTATATTTAAGGGGAAAATGAACTACGCCTACTAAGTAGTGCTGACCTGTCTGGTGAGCGTTCAGGTAGGAGGTGGTCTGGTGTGGCGTGGAGGGATCGATCAGGTGACCAGGATGTGCGAGGACTGTGAGAGCGACGAGAGGGAGAAGAGGAATGTAGTGTGGAGGAGAAGAGAGGAGAACATAGAGATGAACAGAAACCCAACCTACGCAGCTCCTGCACTGCACGCTCTCTGAGATGGAGAAAGAGAGAGAGAGAGAGAGAGAGAGGGAGAATGAAAGAAAAAAAAAAGTGTTTAAGTGTGTAAAAAGGATAGATGTGTCCATAAAGTCAATCTGAATTCTCAATGTGAATTCAATCTCAATTTGAAACCACCTACAAATGTGGCTGTAAAAAAAAAATCTGATCATTTGACTGCAGAACATCTGCTCTACTTCAACCAGATACGGCAAAAAATGATATAACCTCAACAAAGTCTTAACCCCACCAAACGTAACATTATCTCATATTTAGAGAAGTTTCATGCTACCTTTATTGTTGGATGCACACTCACATTGCTGTGGATCCAAATCTGCAGGCATTTTTACACCCTTAATCATTTCTATGAAACTACTGTGCATTATAATGTGTCACTTTGAAGGCAATGATTCAGCTGCAAGTGTACAATCTCAATAATGATTTATGAATAAAATTAAAGCATCCTCATATTTTGGCCAAAATGTTAAAAAAGTGAAGAAGAACATGTAATCACCTCTCAAATCGCTCAGTGGACAGCTGTCTACGGGTGACCTCCAGATCAGTCTCACACTGTACTGACCGTGCCCTTAACTGCACCATCTCCCTGTTCTGAGAGCTCCTGAGATAAAAGAGAGGAAAACCGAACAGCAAATAAAACAATAAAATAAAACAGAACAGAAGAGAATGTAGTAGGGCCTTACTAATGCTTTATCAAAGGTCTAGTTTCTCAAAAATCACAGATCTCACAGAAGTGAACTCACTTTTTGAAGTGTTGTTCAAAACAATTTGCACTGAACATTAGCTTGAATACAGTTTGGACACCCCTGGTCAAATTATGCACTTTGTTGCAGATTGTTGTGCATTTTCTATTAAGGATGCATGAAAATAAAAACAAACATAAAGCAAAATGTTTTTGGCAGTGTTTCATTAAGTTTGCCATTTTTTCCATTGCATAAATTAAATAAGCTAAATGTATTTTTGTCTTCATTTAAAACAACTATTACTAAACTGCAATTTTGTAATATCAGTTTAATAGATCTCTTAACTGGTTATGGACTACATTGTGTGGTGGAAGACTGTTTTATTGTGAATGATTTAAAAAAATTATATATGAATTAAACACTGGTGTGTTTTATAATATTACATATTATTCAGTCTTTTCACTTATTCTGCCAAACACCAAAAATGTAGTTTTTGCCATTTTTGGCAGAATAATTTTGGTTGCCATATATTCTGTGCATTCCTAGTAGGGATGCACCGATATCACATTTTTTAAAACCGAGTACGAGTACAAGTACTTACATTTAAGTACTTGCCGATACCAAGTACCAATAAGAGTACT
>BRDA01064872.1:0-39295 GCA_036984385.1 Crenuchus spilurus
TTGTGTGTGTGTGTGTGTGTGTGTGTGTGTGTGTGTGTGTGTATATATATATATATATATATACCGCAACAACATAATTCATAAAAGACCATTTGGGCCACTGAAGCATATGCAGGCATTTTAAAGCAGTTTTATAACCAAACTACTAAGCAACTATTTCAGGAATTAAAACTATGTCTAACTATGTGAGATAGTTCATTGTCAGAATAAAACAGTTTACGATTAAAATGGTCATTTTAACTCTCCATCTTTTACACAGACTGAACGACAAAACGAGTCGAAGAATTGATTAGATTGGTAATTGACTAATCCTCCTGAATCTCCTTCGCTCGGTCATCGACTGACGTCCTGTCTTTTCTTAGCTGCATGCTCTCTCGTTGCTGCCTCGGTTTGCAGCATCAGTTCGGAGTTTAGTCTCACTGGGGCTCAGAAACAGTCAGCATGGCCCTCCACGTCCCTAAAGCTCCGGGGTTTGCCCAGATGTTAAAGGATGGCGCGAAGGTAGGGCTCAGTAGATCTGTGAACTGAAATAAAGCACTTATCAGTGTGTTTCTGATAGCTGTAAGAGGCTACAGTGTTAGCATGCTAACTCACGTCATGTGGGTGGAGAATTCTAGAACATGGGCCCATTCAGTTATTACTCAAATACTTCACCGGTTAGGCTGCTTACTTATTCTTATTATTAGTAAACTGGCTTCTTTAAATGGAGTATGGACGCTGTCTTCAGTATCAACATTAACCTGTTTTGTTAGTTTTTGATAGCTAGCAGCTAACTGTTAACTGCATGTGCATTTACCGGTAAACTCCTAGTGGTTGGTTAGCCAATTAGCATGTGACAGAAATGATCACCAACATCAGTTATTCTTGGTTTAATTAATCTCATGTTCTGTGTGAGGAATTTGTTTTCAAAGTATTTATAAATTATGTACCATACAGCACGCGTAATAAAGGGTTTGTCATTCTATATTTCCACCTTGTTCGTAATCCCAGTAGCTAGCTTAAAGTGTACACTATTAACAATGGATATGGTGTTAGCATGTCAGTACATGGCTACCTATGGATCTCATGAAAAATATCAGGAATAATATGCAGAGCAGCACTTTTCATAGACCAAAGCCTTACGGGTTGAGTTCATCTTTATTTGCCTTAAATGACATCAGGCATGTTAAGCTAAACATCAACAGCATAACCATATTTGGTTATTGCTGCTGGCTGCTGTCTTTCGGGTATTGTGATTTTCACTTCTATAAATCATGCATATTGGACTTTTAAATGGGATGTCTTCCCTGTGCTGTTGGATGACAATGCAGGTCCACACACTGCTGCCTAAATTGTTGACACTCTTCAAAAAGTTCAAATTTATTTATTTTTCTTTGCCAATTTTTATCCACTTCACAATGTAGTAGTAGCTAATTAACCCATCCCATTCGTTAGGACTCTCCCCATCACTTTTTGCAATGTCCCTGCCTCTAGGAGGGTGAAGACAAGCACAAGCCTCTTCCGTTGTGCGTTATGGTGGCCATCGCCTCTTTTCGAACTACAGCTGATGCACCGACTGCGCCAGATTCCCAGCTCCGAATGGACCAGTCAGTAGATGCTCAAGCCAGTGGACATGGCAATGTGAAAGTGTCAAGGAGAGAGAGCACCATCTACCTGCCCAGAGAGAGCACGGTCTCTCTCAGCATGACCAGAATTTGAACTGGCGATCCTCTGGTCATAGTGTCAGCATCTTAGCCTGCTGAGCCACTTGAAGGGCCCCAAAAAGTTCATTTTGAGGTGTTGTAGTTTCCTCCCTATAGTCCTGACTCTCAACTGTTTTGTCCCCTGAAAGAAACCATAAGAGGACGGAGATTCACATCTGGCACATTCTTGACTCACAGCCAACTCCCCCCAAAAAACAAATACTAAAATTAAATGAGTGAATATAAAAGCTTTTTGATAGATAGGCACCGGGTATTGAAATTGAAATTGTCATTATGCCATAAGATGTCTATTTTTTTTTCTGAAAAGTGATAAAAATAAATTCCACAGATAATCTTTGACACTAAGTATGTGCTGAAGAACTCTAATTTGACTTCTCTGATCAGCATTATTCAGGTCTGGAGGAGGCTGTTTTTAGAAATATACAGGCATGCAAGGAGCTGGCACAGACAACAAGAACGGCATATGGACCTAATGGTGAGGAGTTTATCTTTGTCATAATATTGCATTTTAGCCGTTTCATCTGAAATCCTATTTGGACTGGATTAGTTTATTAGAGGGACATCTATTTTTTTTTAATACATTTTCAGTCTTCTCCGTGTTTAAACTCTTGCATCTGTAGAGCATTAAATCCACTACAGGAAGTGTGCGTTGAAAAACCCATTTGTGTGTGTCACAGGATATGATCACAGTTCATATGTACCTGTGGCTGTGATTATAATTGATCCTTTAATAAGCCATTATTATTTAACAAACCCATGTAATAAGCCAGTATCTCACATTTTGCATGGAGTTTTGTTTATTTTTCCTCCATATAATATTCCTCTTAGTATATGTAGTTGAAGACCTTCCATGCAAACTAAATAGATTAAAGTGTCTCCTCAAAAGCAATAATGTTTTTGGTTCGTGATTTGTGAAGGTTTTTTGGTGGTTCCACATGTTAAATAACTATCCCTAGTAGCAGTGGCCAAAACTCTTTATTTTTCAAAATCTGCCTAAAGAGATTTGTGTCCAGACAGGGCTTAAATGATCACAGGGGCTCTGGCTTAGTAAAAACAAAAATGAGGTAATTCAGCATATAAGTATTTTAGAGGACAAGGGTCTAAGACACAGACATGGTGCATTTGGAGTTCAGTAAAATCACAGAGGAGTTCCCGTGAAAGAAGAAATTGCCAGAACCCCATGTAAATTGAATCCAGTCTGAATAGGACTTTAGACTACTTGGACTATTATGTAACCAAGTTGATGTTTTTATACTTTGACAGGTATGAACAAAATGGTCATCAACCACTTGGAGAAGCTCTTTGTCACCAACGATGCTGCCACCATTCTGCGAGAGCTTGAGGTGAGATTGACTCACAAGGATTTTGTACTAAATGTCATGCCTTGTAAATCTATAAGTTTTTACATTACATTACATTTATATAAATACAAATATACAAATATATATATATTTGTATACAAATTTATACAAATTTACAAATTTATACAAATAAAATATTTTATTTTATTTTTCAAAAATATATGTCCTGATGTGATCTTTTTCTATTATTTTTAGGTCCAGCACCCAGCTGCTAAGATGATTGTGATGGCATCTCACATGCAAGAGCAGGAGGTTGGAGATGGCACTAACTTTGTCCTGGTGTTTGCTGGTGCCCTGCTGGAGCTGGCAGAGGAGCTGCTCAGAATGGGTCTGTCAGTGTCTGAGGTGAGGAACTGTCAGTTATAGTCGGCCATGTTGTCTAGACAACTAGAATGTTGTATTAACTCTTTCACTATTACCACATTTACAGGGTGTCTGAATGTCTGCAGTAGCTTTGTTGACTTCATGTGTAAGAAATAGGATGGCATGCCTTTAGGGTCTTATCAATGCTATTACTTGATAAGGAATATACAAATTATAGATATTTTTGATGCTGCTGTAGCTACTGCTGTGGAAAGCATTCACTTGATTCGAAGCTACTGCAGCTGCTTGACCAACGAGATCATAACATTTTGGTAAATCATGAATTGGAGAACTATTGAATGTAGGAGTGACTTGTCTGGATCTCTAGTACATACACTGCTAGCAGAGTTGCTTATATCAATTTCTCCTCTCAGGTCATTGAGGGTTATGAAATGGCATGCAAGAAGGCTCTGGAGATTCTGCCAGACCTCGTCTGCTCTTCTGCTAAGAATCTGCATGACTTGACTGAGGCCACCGCACTTATCCGCACAGCTGTAATGAGTAAACAGTATGGAAATGAGGACTTTCTTGCTGATCTAATTGCACAAGCTTGTGGTAAGGGCTACATTTATTTTCTGAGTAGCATCCAGTATTGTGATGTAATGTTTGAATGACATTTATTTAAATATCGATTTGATCTGTTCATTTTGCAGTCTCCATCTTCCCTGAGACTGGCAGTTTCAATGTTGACAATGTCAGAGTGTGTAAGATTTTGGTAAGTCTTAATTTTATCTTCTGTGTTATATAGAATTATAAAGAAAACTTAAAGCTTGTTGTCTTTAGTGAGCTAAATGTGAGTTATTTTAACGTTTCATACATTATTTGATTGTTTTTTTGTTTGTTTGTTTTAAAATTTATTTTCTCTTTATTGTGTATTTTTTTGTGTCAAATACTGATTGTTTACCTTTGGTCTTATTTCATTAATTTTTATTGTCAATAATTTTTCATTTTCTCTCCTCTGTAAACCTCTCATATGAGGTGCTTTAAGAACTTATTATATGTTTACATTGACAATATTACATTTCTATGTACTACTGCTATCAGAAATCCTCAGAAAAGGGTTTACATTACAGAAATTTGAAACTTCTGACAAAATAACCAAGTTTGTTAATTTATCTACTCGCCACTTGGTAGGGCCACCTTTCCCGTGAGTTGCTGCATCAATGTGGCATGGAGGCAATCAGCTTGTGGCACTGCTGTCATGACATTGAAGTCCATGTTGCTTTGTTAGTGGCCTTAAGCAAATCTGTATTGCTTTGTCAGGTGTATTTCATCTTCATTTTGACAATAGTTGGCTGGTCAGTCAAGCACAGTAACCTCATGGGCAGCAAACCGTGTGGTGGTAGTTGTGGCACTGTGAGGAGTGAAATTGGCATATCCATAGAACTTATCAGCATCTGGAAGCTTGATGTGCTTTGAAATCTCCTGCTACTTGACTGCATTGACTTTGCACTTGCATTGATTTTGGACTTAATACAGCAGACCAACACCAGCAGATGACATGGTACAAACAAACATCACAGGCTACAGAAACTTCACACTGGATTTCAGACACTTTGTATTCTGTGCCTTGTCACTTTTTTTTCTAGAAATTGAGCTTGATTTCCAAACAAAATTCAAAATGAACTTTTATGTAAAAACAGGACTTTGGACCCCTGAACAGATATGAAGTATATGAACATGAACAGTGCAGAAGTGCAAGGATGCAGTTAAGTTGCAGTGCAATGATATAGTTCAAGTTAAAGTGGCGGTTATGTATTATGAACACTAACTTTTTGTTCAATATATTTTTTTGAGATGCACTAATAGTATCAACAAATGTGCATGGTTGCCAACTTGTTTTTTAATCTGGTCATTTGTACATGAAGGGTTGTGGTCTGAATGCCTCATCAGTGCTTCATGGAATGGTCTTCAAGAAGGAAACTGAAGGAGACCTGACATCAGTTAAAGATGCCAAGATAGCTGTATTTTCCTGTCCTTTTGACTGCATGGTTACTGAGACCAAGGTGAGTATAGTGTCCAAAAGTTAGTTTGTGACTTAAACATTTCTAGATTATTTTAGAATCTAGAATTTTATCTAGAATGTTATACTATGTAAATATATATAAATATATCTAGAATTTTAAATTAGCACTTCTATATTGTTGCAGGCACAATGTAATGGTTATCTTTGAGATGTTATTATTGATATTTTAAAGAAATGGAATGTTAGAAAATGCTTTGGTGTGAATTAGCATAAAAGCTAAGCTAATGCTATTCCAGCAGTTCCAGTTTCTTTTTTCTTCTTTTTCTTTCTGAAATTGTGGTCATGCCCATTATCATACACATTGTACAGTTTTAGTGCAGCTTAAGTTTTCACTCTAATACATGTACTGATTGTCATTGTGTTTAAAAATGCTAACATGTGCCTGAGCCAACGTTTTTGGTGGGTGAGAAAAGTACATGCAGAATTGAAATGTTGACTATATTTTGGTGGGTGTTAATTTGTCATTATGGTTTTATCTTCAGGGTACAGTGTTGATAAAGAATGCTGAGGAGCTGATGAACTTCAGCAAAGGGGAGGAGGACTTGATGGAGGCACAGGTGAAATCCCTTGCTGAGGCTGGAGCTAATGTGGTGGTGACTGGTGGCAAGGTGGCAGACATGGCTTTACACTATGCCAACAAGTACCAGCTCATGGTAGTCCGGTGAGATGACATGATTGACTGACTGTTTGCTCATGTTTACCTGTTTATCCTGATTTGATATAATGGTTTGGGGTAATGGAAAATGTACAAAGAGTAAGGGCTGGGTTCAAAGCATTCTTTGTAATACAGTCTTAATCTACAGTCATGGCCAGAAGTTTTGAGAATGACACAAATATTATATTTTCACATGATCTGCTGCCCTCTGGTTTTTATGTGTGTGTGTGTCAGATGTTTTTATCACATACAGAAATATAATTGCAATCATATTATGAGTAACAAAAGCTTTTATTGACAGTTAGAATGAGTTAATGCAGCAAGTCAATATTTGCAGTGTTGACCCTTCTTCAGGACCTCTGCAATTCTCCCTGGCATGCTCTCAATCAACTTTTGAACCAAATCCTGACTGATAGCAGTCCATTCTTGCACAATCAATGCTTGCATTTTGTCAGAATTTGTAGGTTTTTGTTTGTCCACCCGTCTCTTGATGATTGACCTCTTGATGATTTTTTTCTGGAGAGAAGTGGCTTTTTTGCTGCCCTCCTAGAGACCAGGCCTTGCTTCAAGAGTCTCTGCCTCACAGTGCGTGCAGATGCACTCACATCTGCCTGCTGTCATTCCTGAGCAAGCTCTGCACTGCTGGTAGCCCGATCCCACAGCTGAAACACTTTTATGAGACGGTCCTGGCGCTTGCTGGTCTTTCTTGGGCGCCCTGGAGCCTTTTTGGCAACAATGGAACCTCTCTCCTTGAAGTTCTTGATGATGCGATAGATTGTTGACTGAGGTGCAATCTTTCTAGCTGCGATACTCTTCCCTGTCAGGCCATTTTTGTGCAGTGCAATGATGACTGCAGGTGTTTCTTTAGAGATAACCATGGTTAACAGAAGAGAAACAATGATGCCAAGCACCAGCCTCCTTTTAAAGTGTCCAGTGGTGTCATTCTTACTTAATCATGACAGATTGATCTCCAGCCCTGTCCTCATCAACACCCACACCTGTGTTAATGGAGCAATCACTGAAACGATGTTAGCTAATCCTTTTAAGGCAGGGCTGCAATGAAGTTGAAATGTATTTTGGGGGATAAAGTTCATTTTCTAGGCAAATATTGACTTTGCAATTAATTGCTGTTAAGCTGATCACTCTTTATAACATTCTGGAGTATATGCAAATTGCCATTATAAAAACTGAAGCAGTAGACTTTGTGGACATTGATGTTTGTGTCATTCTCAAAACTTTTGGCCATGACTGTAGGCTTAATCCAGTTCGATTCTAGGATTAATTCATTTATGTCTGGGAAACTGATTCAAGTAGTGTTAACCTTATGTTCCACAGCTTATGGCTTTGTTTGTGTGTGTAACATATGGTTTTCTTCCTCAGACTCAACTCTAAATGGGATCTCAGAAGGTTATGTAAAACAGTTGGTGCCGTAGCATTGCCTAGAATGGTGAGTCTCGCACTGAGTTCACCCCAAACCCTGTTGTCAACAGATTTAACTGCATTTAACATAAATGCTCAGTTTCATCTACATCAGCCATGTTTGTTTCTTCAGACTGTTCCTACTCCAGAGGAGATGGGGCACTGTGACAGTGTGTCCCTGACAGAGGTTGGAGACACCCAAGTCGTTGTTTTCAAACATGGTATGAATTAGAAACCCCAGTTGTCTTTTAGTTTGTAAAGTGATATCAGTTTAAGGATTTGTCTTCTTATATAACAATTTCAATTCATTAAGCCATACTGATCAACTTTAAAACAAAAAGGCTGTACATGCCACTTTGTGTAAAATATAAAATGGCACTTCACCTTTTTTAATTAATGATCAACAATTAACACTTTATTTTTTCATTTCATACTTTATTTGTCATTTTAATCAAATCCTTAGCTCAGAATAGACATTTGTATCCAGTCTTAAAATACATGGTGTATAGTTATTGGTTATTGTTGTATTTTTCCCACCTTTTTTTTTTTTTTTTTTTTCTTTCTTTTTATTAAACCCAGAAACAGCTGCTCATGAATACAGAGTAGCAGGTAAACTGTATGTTTTCAACACACAGAGAAAGAAGATGGAGCCATTTCTACACTTGTGATTCGAGGCTCCACCGACAACCTGATGGATGACATTGAAAGAGCCATTGATGATGGAGTGAACACCTTTAAGGTCCTTGTTAGGGTAAGTCTATAGCATACCTCAGTGTACTTTGGTCCCCCTTTATTTTTTGTATTTTCCAGTAGTTTTTTTTTTTTTAGAAAGAGTTCCTCTTTTTTTGAGTAGATTAACATAATTTGTCTTGTACTTTATTTTTAAAATACATGAATGATTTTTTTGTAGATCAAAATGTAATAAACTTTTTCACACTGGATTTTTTTAAACCTTTATTTTTAGGACAAGCGATTGTGTCCTGGAGCCGGTGCAACAGAAATTGAACTGGCTAAACAGATTATGTCCTATGGAGAGGTAAATATCACTACAGTAAAGAACTAACAGTATTGTTGATTGAAGGACTGCCTATGTGTTTGGGGAAATTAGATTGTCTGCGCTTTGAACATAAAGTACATCAATGCGTAGTATTGTGTTCAAACCCCTTTTTGCAGCCAAAAATGGCTGGAAATCCATAAAGTCTGTGGTTAACCTCTAAGACAAAGTTAATAATAATGTGAACAGGTGTAAAAAATAATTCAATAATAAAGCAATATTTGTTAATGCACAAAATATTATAAAAACACAAAAATGTAGTGCTTTTATGTATGTTTGGTGAACCCTTTTCAGACATCTGGAAATGACAGTCCAGTATTATTTGTAAACACCCAATACCTGTAGTGAGTCAGTGCTTCATGATAAATTGTGTGCTAGTGAAGGAATTAAACAAATCCACGTGATGGCTGGCAGCATTGCATAAAAAAGTTACTTTTTAATTTTTATTTTATTTATATTTATTTGCATGTTCTATTCACATATAATCCTTTTACAAGCACAAACAAGTGTATTTCCAAGATAAATGAATGTGTTATTAGGTGCCTACAACACTGCTCAAATTAATACTAATAGTATATTAGATACTAATATTAGATATCTTTTCATGGCAATGATTTTCAAATCTTGGTCTGGAGGCACACATACTAAAGCTACTAAGTAACAGAGTTGAGCCTGATGTGCTCCCTGAGAAGGGAAATCACTGAACTGCAGGACTCCAGCCCTCTGTAGATCCTTGGTGTATGTGATATGTAATGACACTGTAGTTGGAGTGGATAAAGTAATAATTTTCCTAATGACTTTGGGGTGGTTTCAGTCTTGCCCAGGTTTGGAGCAGTATGCAATCAAAAAATTTGCTGAAGCCTTTGAGGCTGTGCCACGTGCATTAGCAGAAAACTCTGGCGTGAAGGGCAATGAGCTGATCTCCAAATTGTATGCAGTTCACCATGAGGGCAACAAAAACATGGGCTTTGATATTGAGGTAAGTGTTAGCATTCATAAATCCTGTCTACAAAAGTAATAGATATCTGAACTTTCTTGTTTTAGTTTGATTTTGTTGTTTAACCCTTTTCCTCTTTTGATAGGGTGAAGGGCCTGCCATGAAGGACATGCTTGAGGCAGGAATTCTGGACCCTTTTCTGGTCAAACACTGGGGCATCAAACTGGCCACCAATGCTGCCATCACTGTCCTCCGTGTTGATCAGGTCTGCTGTTACTTCACATTGAACTTGAATAATCACCACCAACTGTACCAGATTAGTTAATTTAAAATTCTTATACTTTCTGGGAGCCTGCAGAGGCACATGTCAGCAGATTTTCAGATTATAACATGATGTACGTGTGTGTCAGATCATTATGGCGAAACCAGCAGGGGGCCCCAAAGCTCCCAAACAGCAAGGCCACTGGGACAAAGATGGATGGGAAGAAGAGCCTGATAAATTTGAAACGCATCATTGATAAGAACCCCCAAAAAATGGGACAGGTGTTCTATTACATTTTGTGTGTGCCTAACCACTGGAGTGTGAAGAATACTGGATGAGGATGCATGAACACACTCACCTTTTGAATGGCATACGTGAACAACTAGCTCAGAATAGACTCACTCACACTACAGTATGTTTGCAGGACAAGTTAAAGGTCACTTTTGTTAACCTATGTTGAGTTTTGAATTATGAACATTAAGTGTAGATCTGCTAGTGCGTCTAAATGAGAAAATGTGGAAAAAGCTTCATTTGTGTTCATAATTTAATCAAAAAAGATATACAGTCATATTTATATTCATGAAATCTAAAGTCAAGCCTATTTCAAGTTTTTTTGTTTTAATATTGATAGTTTGAATAGTAATTTACACAAACACGGAATGAAAAATTCTAATAATATCCTGGATTTCTGATTGTGAGCTATAAGCCAAACGGATCAACAGTAAAACAAAAACAGATTCTCACCTTTTTTAAGGAGACTCGCTCAAAATGACACTTCACACGTAATAAATATAAAACATGACATTTTACATTTTTGAATTCAATTATGAACATTGTACTTTTTCATCATTTTTGCTGTGATTAGTATTTTAATGTTAGACCAACATTCTTAGGTGTTGTTACATGGATATCGGACCCATTCTTCATGTGGACATGTGGAGATAAGGGAATATGAATGTACTAGAATCATGTTTGAGTTGATAATGAGCGGGCACTCTTCCAACTGGTGTTCTTAGTGTGGCATTTTTTGGCATCGTACTAATGTTTGTTGCTGTACAAAGTCATAGTTTCAATCAAAGTGTTTTGAAATGGAACATTAATAACTGGCACAGTGAGACTGCATGTTGCATGCACCTGAAGCACACTTTCCTTCCATTAGGGCATACCAGTTTTGGCACTTGTGTGTGTTTGGACTCGGCACGTTTAAAAGGTGAACTGTTATCTAGTCTGGCATGTACTAATGGGTCTGCATGCATCTCTCGTTCCCACAGATCATTATGGCAAAGCCAGCTGGTGGACCCAAAGCTCCACAAGAGAAGAAGGACTGGGATGAGGATGAATGAGCTTAGCCATTGCTCAGATGTCTGCATATCTTCTGTTCCCTCTTAAGCATTTCGACTGTTTATTTAATATCGACCTCATTTTGTATCTTTTTTTTCTTTACCACAAGCTTTGGATTTATGTGTTGACAGAATTTCTTGGCTCTGTAGTTTTTGTGGTCTCAATAAAATGCACTTGAGCTGTCAAGTCTGTCAAAAAAAATGTTTTTGATGGAACTCCTTTTGAATTCATGTTGGCTTTCCAGAATATTTCACCTACGTGTTTGTACACAGTGTTGAGCAAATTACTTTACAAAAGTACTTGGATGAATAGAGATGCTGTCTCAAATGTATTTAATAGTGCATATGTGAAGATGCAATTTACAAAATACTTAGCAAAAAGGAACATAGACTATAATCTAGCAGCAAACCAGGGTAACAATTTTTAAGTACTTGTATGTCAATGTATGATTGTATACAATTACAAAGTATGGAATTATTGCAATTAGAGGACCATTTTTTTACTTAGTAACATTTTTTGTTTCAAGTAAAAATCAATATAGAGACAAAATTAAAATCGTGAACCAAAAGAAATAGCAATTATGACATTCTGGCTCCTCAGGCTTATGATTGAATTCTTGGAGACATTCTCTAATCAAAAACATTAGTCTGCTTCCATCTTTGTCAAATTGTGGTTGATGGATCAGCTTTGCAGGATGGAGCTTTGTCATTTTTAAATTATTTCATTTAAAAATTATATTTCATCATAAATTTTTTAGGCATATTGAGATCCAACTGTTTGCTGGTCATGTCACTGAGCTGATCTGCCTTTTTAAAGAAAAGCTTTAATACTATATGGAAGATGCATTATTGTCCTGAAAACATTACTAAACTTATTTTGTTATGGAAAGTCCAAAATTTGAGGCAGGCATCTTCATACAACCCTAAAATCAGAAAAAAAAATTGGGACAGCATGGAAAATTAAGGTGTTTTTCTTTTTTTTTTTTCCCTCCTTTAATTTGTATTAATAAACATGAATCCAGTCCAGAGCCCGTACCCTCGTCTTTGGCAGTTGAGCTATTATAATTCATGCTGTATGTGGTTCTGCATTGTTGAAAAATGCAGTGTCCCTGGAAAATGTCCCATCTTGAAGGTTGCTCCAAAATCTGTCATTTTCAGAAGTGTAAATCACCTTTGCCAAGGGCACTGATACAACACCTTGCCATGACTGACTCTGGCTTTTTGACTTGTTGCTTGAAAAACTGGATGAAGTGTGGTTATTCTATAGTTTTCATAATCCTGAGGTTAAAAGAACCTCCCTATTTGTACAGCCCTTTCCTTGACCTATGAGCCCTCAAATGAGGATGATCTTGAGTGGGCGGACGGCTGCACATATATGCTGGACATTGATCATATAAAAGAATTATGAAATGGATGATAAAACAATTAAGAGAAAAAGATAGTTGCTCAACGGGGTATACGCAATGATGTATTGATGAGTGCCTGTGGTTCAGCGAACCGACTCTTTCCAACTGTTCGCTTCAATGAATCGAAAGAGCAGTTCAATGATTCATTAGGTCAAAGGTGAAGCATTTGTTACATCTCTGCTCGTGTTTCACTTTTGAATTTGAAATTTTGAAGTTGCTTTTATACAACAGTTCGAAAAATAAAAGAAATAACTAAAGTGAGCCGTGAATGTAACCTATAAAATATATTTTAACATTGACATAATTTCCCGCCAAATTATAATATGCATAAACAAGCAGCTACTTGCTTGCTTGTTACGACAGAACGCTTCTCAGTCAATCAAATTTCGTGGTGGGAAATGTATAAAACATTAACACATGAAATGAATAACATATACAGTCAGGAAAAATTCTTTCTTCATAACATACTTCTGTGTCATTGTTCAATTATATTAAAATATGAATGAATATAGTTCACATTTTGAATGGAACCGATGTGGCTCGTGAATCAGTTTGACCGATTTAAAGGAAAGATTCGATTGATTCAGTTCATACGCTTCTATTCGGTGAACATGGCTGCTCTCAGTAAGTCCATACCGCACAGTTGCTATGAGATTGGACACACTTGGACCCCGTCATGTACACTTTCAATACTGCAAGTGACAGCCGGTGCCCTAGAAGTATCTTTCAAGATATATGCACCGTTATATCTTGTGAGTATAAGATGAAAGCTTGTGTAATGTTTACTGTGACGCTAGCTAACGCTAAAGCTGCATCACTACAGCGCTAACGTTAGCCTGCGTGCTAACAAGTTATCTGCTAATGTCAGGCCTGTGTCGGGCTAGTTTAGATTTAGAAGCTCAGTGAAAAGGAAAATGTATCGTTTATACACGACCAGTAATAATGTAAACCAGAGGGACAAAGCTAAGTTAATCACATGTTCAAAATATAGGACAATTATGACCTGACGTTAAGTTTATAACGCTGTCAGGTTAAAGTAACGTTAAAAGCTGGCATCTCTAGATCACCTATTAATGTAGTAAGTAAGGCTTAGTAACTTAACTCTAAGGGCGGTCCTGGGCTTTGCTTTTCACAGACTTTAGTCAGTTTTAAAATCATTACAGGAATGCAGAGAATTTTTCAAAGGGCAAGGTAGCTAGCGTTAACTAGGATATCTAATGCCATTTAATGATACTATCAGCTTAACGTCAGTGATGGAAGTTGCCCAGTTTTCACAGGACTGATCAGAGGTCAGAGAATATCCTGCATTTTCTGATCAGACTTGCCATTGGTGGAATAATAATAGCAATAATAATAATAATAATATATTTATTATTATTATTATTATTATTATTATTATTATTATTATTATTACATTTTGGCACATTTTTCACAAAGTGCACATTTTTTTTAAGTTTAAGTACACAATACAAAATACATTAAAAGGAAAAAAAGCACTAGGACTATATATAAACTATAAAGTTCAGTTTAACAGGTGATTCTGGCTTCACACAGGTGATATTGTCCTAGGAGGGCTATAAGCTTTATGAAAAAAAACTGTATTGACCAAAGGAAATAACACATTGGCCCTTGGTGGAATTATGGTTACTTCTCAGCAAATCTCCCCAGGAGCCAAAGGCTGACAGCCAATGAGGATTATGGAAAAGGGAACTGTTAGTAACTGTTAGTTACGTAGGGCCTGTTTGTCAGGTATATTTGGTAAAACACATGTAGGGCTCCATACACTTGCAACTAGGACTGTCATAAATATTAGAATCACCTGATCACAGTGATTTTAGATTGCAGATGTTTTGCGCAATAGTTTACCACTGTTGCTGTCTTTCACAATTACAAACCTTTTTTGCAACAGTCAGAATTTTTCATGTTGTGTTGAAATAAGTAAACGTAATTACAACAAAGTACAGTTTTTTGAAACGTGATTGGTCTTCTGAAAATAAACTTTGTTTATTAAAGCTTTAGCAGACAACAGTAAGTCATATTTATTTGAGTGTTAGCTTTGTCTTGACAGGGAGCAGGATGGCTGATCAGTTAGTTTAATTGATACAAATTGTTAATCACAATTGTTTATTTAGCAAATTTTCAGCTAAAATGCTTGTGGCAGCCATAGTTACAACACTGGCAGTTTGTTCTGTCAAGTTGTCTATTGGATCTGGACAGTGACGTGACAAACTTGCTGTTCTGAAGAGGACCCGACATTGCTGTCATTGAACTCGGCTCAGAGTGTTCACTCATTGACAGCTAACCTAGTTTCAACCTTAATCTAATATTTGTCACTAATATTCAAATGGTTTCTAATACTTTATTGATTTAAGCTCTAAAGAATTATATTAAGCCAGAAAATCTTGGGACTGTTAGGAAATCAAGAGTTACATTAGCCAAACTTTATCTGACATTAATTGTGAATGAGCTTAGCGAACAGGCAGCTTTACATTATTGGTGTGACCTGTAAATTTCACATAGGTACATAATTTCCATCTAGATTGCTGCCATCCTAAGAAGAAGGAAAAAAGACTACTATAAGAAGAGACTCATCCCTGAGATCCTGCAGTCCACATCTTTTCTAACTGCAAATGGAGGCTTGTACATAGCCTTTTTCTGCTTACTTAGGTAAGAGTGTTTTTCCAATGAAAACTGTTAGAGCGGTCTTGATCTTGACTGGCAATGATGGTTCTTCAAACAGACATCATAGACAGATGGCACATCAACCTTTGTATCCATGCTCTTATCAGCTGATTAAAGTTCAGGGATCGTATACTGAATCCTGAAGACTGTAACAGGCTTGCACTGTCTTTATTGTGTTAAAAATTACAAGCAGTTTCAAATTGATGTTTGCTTTGTTTCTATACATTTTTCCTGTATTTGCTGATGGAATTAATAGAACCTGTTTAAAAAGCTTATTGCTGCTAATCAATGTGCAATAATCATTCATTCTACAGTGGACCTTAAGTGGATTCATCACATTAAGTTCCTCTTCCATATTTGTCCTTCCTCCTTCTGTTTGCAGGAGACTGTTGGGTCGTTTCTACTCCTGGTCAGCAGGCTTTGGAGCTGCACTGCCTGCCTCATATATTGCTATTCTGATAGAGCGCAAAAGCAGGTTGGCTTTGACTCCTGTGTCCTGTGGGACATTGTTATTGCAGTATTGCTTATTGCATTACTGATCTTACGGCCTTATTGCAGCCTAAAATATCTTCTTAAGACCTGGCTATTACTTTTGTCCTCTATAGAGGACATTAGTTTCATAACTTTTTCCAGCACATCCAGGTTATCATAAAAGTTTCCAATTTCTCTTGAGAAACCAACCAGGGTCAGGATAAGAATCAAGAAATGAAGATTGTACCAACTTTAATGTCATTTTATATTTATTCATAAAGACATTTTAATGTCTTTTATACAGGAGAGGACTTCTAACAATATATATGGCAAATTTGGTAAGGCACTTTTTCCAGCATTGTGTCAAGAATGTTATGATGTTGTTTTGAGTCATTGTTCTTAAGTGAATCACTAATTATGCTGTTTTTTTTTAGAGAGATTGACTTTTATCATTTTTGTGGTTATCAGGCAACTGAGACAATATTCAGGATGGCAGTCACGCGAGGCATTGTTAACCCTCTAAAGCATGGAGAGGTACACGCTCAGATTTTAGAACATCGCTGGCATGTTTGGGAATTGTAAGAGATTTGTATGTAGAATCTATGCTACATTATCTCTGCACTGTATCTCTATACTGTTTCAGTTGATAAAATTACTTGCTACAATAATAATAAAGTCACTCCTACCATTAAACATGTTCCCTTCTCATTAGCCATGGTAGCATGGGAATTTGGCTCTTATATTCTTGGTCAGTAACAATAGAACTTTTAATCTAAAATGCAATCTCACTAAGCATCTTACCTTTCAGGTTCTACTCTTCTGTTTGACTGCATCACTCTACATGTTTTTCTTCAGGTGAGTAAGATGATCATGTGATGTTTAAACTATGGACCTGAAGCAGAGTAGTAAATGAACTTAGTGTGGACAAAATGTATGGAAATCAGTTATTAAGTTCTAAAAGACGTTGGAGGAGTATGTTTAATATGTTACTTTGGATACTTCAACACCTGTTTGAATATTTCATTTTTTAACGTATTATTTCATTTTCAGATGTAAAGATGGACTTAAAGGCTTTGCTTTTTCAGCGTTAAAGTAAGTGATTATCGGCCAGTATGGATTTGCACGATGCATTTTTTTAGGAATCAAAATGTCACTCAACCAGCTCAAACCAGATTTAGATCTTAACTATTGTGGTTTAGGACACAGTTTAACTTACTCTGAGTAATAATAATAAAACCTTCATTACTAGACACTTCAGACAGTCGCAGACTGATCTTGGATCAGATTCATTATTTATACCAGTCATTTTCACAAAAACTGTCTATATTGGTACTTCCTACTTTTATTCGGTTGTCTAAATGGCAAGTACAGCATTTGGCTACTCATGTTTATTTTTAAAATCTCAAAGGGAATCGTGTGTTCTAGATCACATTGATTAGTTTATTAAAGGTTAATTAAGATCTGGATGTGGTTTGAGGAAGTTGAGACATTTTTGGTGATCTGGTTTGGAAAAATTACTGGGCTAACTTGAGTTAATATTTAGTTCTGGTGTTGCTTAGCAAGCTTTCAAACCTAAATATATACAATCAAATAAAATGCAGTTATAGAGAGGAAACTGTTTCAAACATGAGAAGTTAAAGTATCACAGTGAATAGCATTTAAGAATTTTTTTTTAATTTATCTGGGAGACGACTAATGTGTGTGGTACACAATATTTTGAATTGTAACCACTGTATCATGTCCAAATAAAATTGGCTGGCTCTTGCTAATACACAACCCTAGTTGTAAACCTGTCCTGCAACTGACTTCAAAGAGTGGGCTCTGTCTTGCTATAGGTTTAGGAGTCGCTTTTAATTATAGTGCAGGTGCAATTATTTGCCTCTTTTTATTTATGCCATATAACTGTTATAACATATTTATGCCATAGAACACATTTTAATTGACTGAAAAAAACCTGTTGACTGCTAGTTTGGTTTCTAAAAAGGATTTGATGTGCTTGGCTGGGGCAGGTTTATTGTAGGTAAGGAGGAGATTCCAACATATGCCTCCCAGATTGAAACAGCCAGCACTTCACACTCGGAGAGGGCAGGGACGCCATCCAGTCATTTGACAGAGGAGGAGCATGCTTCATTTCGGGGGAGATCTATAGCTGCTCTGACCCGCAGGCTGCTAGACACACTGTAAGTATTTGTGGAACACACTGATGAACCAGAACATTATGACCAATATACTAACATGTAATATGCTGTTAAGTTTTCCCTGTACTACTGAAAAATAGCTCTGATCTGCTGAGGCAAAGAAGCTACCCTGTGAGCATAATGCTGTAGTTTATGCGAGTAAACATTTGGTCACATATTCTTTCCAGCCATAAGGTTTACTACACTTGCTTCTTCTAGGCAAGGTTTTGAATGCTGGAGAAATTGGTTTGTTGCACCTGGTCTGCAGCAGTCAGCACCTACCAACAATAGCAATCAACTTTGCCAGATTTTGGCCCAGCTGAGCATCTATGGGGGATGTGCTTGAACAGCAAGTTCAATTTATGGCACCCTTGTAGAGTCTAAGCCTGTCCAAGGGTCTGTGCTGATTAATAGGTTAAAACCAGTGCTTCATTTTAATGTTATGGCGTATTGGTATAAGTATGATGGGCCTGTATACAGAAAATGTTGAGCAACTATCTATGCGTTCCTTTGCTTAACCTGGAGCCAGTAAATATATTTTGGGGGTAATAAAGGAATTACTGTTGATCACTGAATTCAGTAAATGTGCAGAGAGAAGTATATTCAAGGTTTTTTTTTATTTATTTTTATTTTAATTTTTTTATTGCTCATTTACTGCGTAGATTAATGTTTGAAAATAGGAACTTCAAAAATATGCAAATATGAATGTATGAAGCATTCCAGGAATATTTTATAAGGGCTCATGAAATCTGATTGGTCATAGATGTGACATTGTGCTTCTCAGAAAACTGTGTACAATGGTGCTTAAAAGTTTGTGAAACCCATAGAATTTTCTGTATTTCTGCATTATCAGATTTTCATACAAAAAAGTAGATAAAGAGAATCCAGTTACACAAATGAGACAAAAATATTATAGTTGTTAATATTGAGGAAAATGATCCAATATGACATATATGTGAGTGGCAAAGTATGTGGATCTCTAGGATTAGCAGTTAATTTGAAGGTGAAATTAGAGTCAGGTGTTTTCAATCAGTGGGATGACAATTAGGTGTGAGTGGGCACCCTGTTTTATTTAAAGCACAGGGCTCTATCAAAGTCTACACTTCACAACACATGTTTGTGGAAGTGTATCATGGCATGAACAAAGGATTTTTCTGAAGACTTCAGAAAGAGTTGTTGATGCTCATCAGGCTGGAAAAGGTTACAAAACCATCTCTAAAGAGTTTAGACTCCACCAATCTACAGTCAGACAGATTGTGTACAAAAGGAGGAAATTTAAAATCATTGTTACACCAGATACTGAAAGCAAAAGTTTCACATACTTTTGCCTCTCACACATATGTCATATTGGATCATTTTCCTCAATAAATAAATTACCAAGTATAATATTTTTGTCTAATTTGCTTAACCGTGTTCTCTTGATCTATTTTAAGGATTTCTATGAAAATCTGATGATGCTTTAGGTCATATTTGTGCAGAAATATAGAACATTCTAAGGGAAGCACCATTGCATGCCTGTATATATTTTGCAATGTTTTCCTCCTTCAGATGCAAACATGGACCCAGACACAGATGTTGCAAACACTACCAGGACAACTGCATCTCCTACTGTGTTAAAGTAAGTATATTTGCTCTTTGCTCCAAATGTTTTTCTAAACCCTTCATGTATTTGTTTTGTACTCACTATGCTTGGGTTTGTGTGTATGAGAAAGTAAATGTTTGTTCAGTTAAATAAAATAAAAAAGCCTGAAACAATTGGTTTGTACTTTTCAGAACCATAAATCATTGCAGGTGCACTCATTCATTAATTGTGAATACAGTTTAAAAGCAGCACTTTAGATACCTCTAAATCTAATAACTCTAAATCTAATCCTAAATCTAATGATTTGATTTTTTTTTTTTTTGATGTTCTTGATGTAGACGTCATTTCTTAAGTGCTACATGGATAGTTATTCTTATGTCAACAATCCCAGGCATGATACTTGGGTTAAAGAAGTGGTTCACCCAGAAATCATGTTTACATATTTTCCTACTTATCCATGACAATGAATGGAAGAATTCATTAGATTAGAAATGGAGCTGCAGGACAAATTTTGCTAACAAACATTAGAACTTAGTAGCCACTTAAAATAACCAAGTCATTTCTGACAAACAAATAAAACCCCAAATCAGATCATGTTGGGATGGTGTGGAAAATTAGGAAGATGATGTTTTGTACAATCCTTTGACTTTTCTTTCATTACAAACAAGATATTTAGTGTTTGTATGGGCAACATAATTTAATTTGTTAATATACAGTACATGCATTCCTGCCTTTCATGCCTGTGACACAGTCCAAAAAATCTCTCAATCTTTCAACACACTCAAATTGCATCCAGATCTTCCTTATCAGACTACACAGTCACAGACTAGTCAATATGTTTTGAAATGCAGCATTATTTACTTTGAACTATACAAATGAATTAAATGTGACTACAGGAAGCAACTTTTAGGCAACATTCCTCATATTCATGACGTCATCATCATTATGACTGCCATTTATATATGCTGAACAACAAAGTGACAATAAGTTATTTCTGCTGTACATCTGAAGGGCTTCATTCGAATGTTCAGCGTGGGCTACCTCATCCAGTGCTGTTTGAAGGTTCCATCAGCATTCAGGCAGGTTTTCACCAAACCCTCTCGCCTTCTATCACTGCTCTACAACAAGGAGAATTTCCAATTGGGAGCATTTCTTGGCTCTTTTGTCAGTATATACAAGGTAAAATCTCTACCAAGGTTTCCTATTATTCTAATGTGTGTAGATACATTTCGGATGCATTCTTTTCATATATAATGGGCAATTTTGTTACTGTTTTGTAAATCTTAGATTGTATCGTTCTGAAATGATTTTCATCATAATTGTATCTGTGTTTCTGTGTTATTGTTCCTTGTCCTAAAGGGAACAAGTTGTTTCCTGAGGTGGGTGCGTAACCTTGATGATGAACTCCATGCACTCATAGCAGGTAAGTTTGTGTGTGTATTCACCAGTTCATTTTCTGAATCTTCTCTTATTATAGTCTATAACTGTATTAGTGTAGGGCTGTCACTTTTAAGAGTTAATTTTACTAGTAATTGAAAAATCTACCAATTATTTGGATGATAAAATGTTGAAATATTTATCATTAAAATGATTAATATTGTTAAAAGCACCTACTCCCTCGGTTACTGTTGATTCCTCTGGCAAATGTTTCAGCCTTCTGTGTCATCAGTGGCAGATTGTAGATACTTTGTAATTGTAGATGTAATTCTTACTATTTTGGAGCAAAACATACATGCACAAAAAGGTTTCCATTTGAAGACACATTTAACACAATGATGTTGAATGCCATAAAAAGAATAAAGCCTACGAATCAAGTCAGAAATTGAGAAGTCTCATCAGTATAGTCAGTTGACATGGGCACAAAGTAGCAGAATAATTTCTGTACTTCAAGAAAGATCAATTATTATATGCAGCTCATTTGTGTGGTAACGTCTTGCTGAGCTATAGATGTTTCTGCATTCATTTTCTGTGAGACGTTTTGGTGTTTTGTTATTAGATTTGAGTAGATTAGATACAACTTTTGCTAATGTGATTGCACACAACGGAATTTGACCTCCGCATTTAACCTATCTGTGTAGTAAAATGTGCACACCCACACTAATGAATACGTTAGACTGTGAGAACATGTGCCAAAAATGGTGGGCAGCCCGGGGAGCAGTTGGGGTTTAGGTGCCTTGGTCACGGGCACTTCATTGATGTCCTTCCCGAGGATCAAGCCATCAACCTTACCGTCACAAGACCAGATCCTTACCACCAGGCCACAGCTGCTGCCAACCCTGTAACTCTGTATTACTAACTCCGTAAAGCTGCTTTGTGACATCAGTTGTAAAATACACTATATTATTACTTGACTTGACACAAAAAGTTGTACTGCACACCAGATTATTAGAAGATGAGTTACCTGTGGGAGTAAGTAAAAAAAAAAAAAAATATATATATATATATATATATAATTATGTGCTACTTGAAGTGTAACTACACTGGGTCTTCAGTGTTGGTCAAGAGAGTTAGCTAGTGATGTTGATCAGTGAGGTATAAGTAAATTTAAGAAGTGATTGTCATTACTTCTTGCTATACAGATTTTGGTGAAGAAAGTTTTGGGTATACTACACAACAAACTTGTAGCAAACTGTAAAAATACACATCTTGACAGATATTTGCTAACAACTGGGAAAAAGTGTCTAATACACAATAAATTACTTTGGACCAGACACTACACAACTTCAACCTGTTGCTTAAACTGAACTGAACATACCCCAAAACATGTGTGCCTCACATTACCTAGGATGTACAGATTTAAACATGGAATTACAAAAGTGTTGCTGCTGTTATTGCTGTTGCTTAGGAACTCTAACATTTCATCTCTCAGTTGTCAATCATTGCTGATTCATTGTGATATTTTAACTTTTCATATAAGTTTGATATTACAACAGGCATTACTCTGTTCCAGGTTTTCTCGCTGGAATCTCCATGTTCTTCTATAAGAGCACTTCTATTTCAATGTACCTCTTCTCCAAGCTGGTGGAGGTAACTGTATATTTTTCTGTCTATAGAACTCTCATACACTCTGCATTGCACAAACCCTTAAAAAATGAGTTAAAAAATGAACAAAATGTCATTTCTTCCATTAGCATTTCTGTTGTTGTCGCCCTGTGTTTTTGAAAAGACCCTGTGCTGTTAATCTCTTAACCTTTTAACCTCTTCTCTGGTTAGACCATGTACTTCAAAGGCATCGAGGCAGGACATTTCCCATACTTCTCTGAAGCCGACACGATAATCTATGCCATCTCGACTGCTATTTGCTTCCAGGCAGTAAGTCAAGTTTACCATGTAGTTTGTCAGCTAGTTAACACAGAACAAGCTTAAAGTCAAGATAATGATCACCAGGTTTTGTGACTAATGTTGATGAATAAAATTAAAACACTAACAAGAAGTTAGTGATATTTAATGATAAATATCAATATTAACATTGGCTGGTATACATATAGCTAATGTGTAGGCAGTTAAATATCATAATGGAATAGAAATCAATGCACATGTCCTGTGCCGTACTTATAAAGATTTTTTGTATTGATTTAAAAGGATGTCTGACCAGTATTACACTGTATATCATTTTGTTATTTAATGCTGACGCAAAGGCAATTTGCAGATTGATTACCAGTACAGTATGTGCAAAATTAGATTGAACTCAAATGGGAAAGAGCTGTAGCATATTTGTGTACTAAAGAAACTGAGTTCCCACTAATACTAGTGCATCTCCATAAAATAGGATATTTTGAAAGTAATTTTTTCTTAATAATTTGATTCAAATGGTAAAGTGATTGCAAATATAAGTATGTGTATGTATGTATGTAAATATAATGCGACATTTTAAACCTTTTGTTTTGTTTTAATGTTTGAATAGTAATTTGAGATTCTGCATTTCTGATTTTCATGAGCTATCAGCAGTCCTGATCAACAGAAACACTAAGACTTGATATGTCACTTTACACATAATGATTATAAAATATGATGGTTTACTTTAATTTAAATTGTTTAAATTGTCATAGTCATTTTTGATGTCACTGTTTTGTTGGTCACGATACATATTCTGTGTTTTGTATATTTAAACAGTTTTTTACTTTTATTTGTATAATATACTAATGTCACTTATGAGAAGTGTTGATTTTATAGCATTAACTCTATTTACAGGGTTTTGTTCACATTAAATAATTATGTCCCATCTTCTTTTTAATTATGTCCATTATTTATTTTAGCACCTTTCTCATAGTTGTTTTTAGTTTGTATTCTTGTATTCAGAAATATAGATGATCTGGCATTTAGACCTGGATGTATTAAGTGTTTTCTTGTTCAGTGCAAGTTTTTGAGTGATTTTATGTATCTTTTGCTTGATCTTTCCTTCTAGGCAGTGATGGAAGTGCAGAATCTGCGGCCATCGTACTGGAAGTTTCTGCTTCGACTGACCCAGGGCAGGTGGGTCATGGTTTGACTCTTTGACCCATAGTGCATGGATGTGGTTATTAGAGAGAAAGTGCACATATCTCAGAGGAGGCCGAGTGGGTGTTTGAGTGTGGGTGGTACTCTGACAAAGTTAATGCAGACAGGAGAGCTGAGGGGAGAGCATTCCTAGGGCTGTTTTCAAACACAGTTATTTGCACAAGTTTGCACCTTTTTTATTTTAATTGGTTGGTGTCACCTTGCAGTTGATAAAGTTCATCAAATGATACGCATGGGTGTTAAATTAGCCGGGTTGAAAGCACAAAGGAAACAACTTGCTTTTGAAACTTTCACCAGCCTGTCCTAGTATGAAAGCCAGTATACATTCATCACATTCATTCATAAATCAAAATCAACTGTGTTTTGTTCATTTGAATTAATGCCAAAATCAAGTGCATGTTGTATTGGCCACCTGCCATTATTAGCAACAGGTTGTGTTCCAAGAAAAGTAAGCATGAGCATCTCCAAAGAGTCGTATGTGCTGGTCGGGGATGAGAAAAGCCTGCCCTGATGTTGCTTTTTATAATTTGGGTTGGACAATCTCATAAATGGCCAGTTCATACCAGCACTGAATGAAACCAGGAATTTTTTGTGAGCCGCAGTTTATTTGTTTAGTACATGCCAGAGTCTGGGCACAGTGTTCACACCTGTCAAAACAAACTGAACCAGAGAAGTTTGGTCCTTATTAATCAATGTAGACTGAAGTGTGATCAATTCCAACTGCTTTTAATTTCATTTTCAGGTTTGCTCTGATGAACAGAAAAGTGCTTGACGTGTTTGGGACAGAGTCATCCCAAAAATTTAAAGACTTCACTCCAAAACTGAACCCTAAATACATGCTGGTTCCTCCAGGAGTAGATGTGGAGCTGAGTTAATGGACCAGGTTGACCAACACTGTGATGCTTAGCCAGACATACATTTTAGAGAGTTTAGTTCCTCTCTATCTCTTCTACCTGCATATAATGTGAATGGCATCCGGTGTTGTACAAAAGCAGTATTATGTGTCTGTGTTCACTCATAACCCTTGGAAGTTAATAAGAAACAGTTCTTGGCAGTTGACTATGATTGAATCATTGCCACCGTTAAAGCTTGTTTACTTTAACTCCAGTAGCTGTAAAGCCTTTCAGCCGCTCAGCCACTATACGAGAGATGATGAGACCACAACTATTGTAAAAGTGGAAATTATGAACTGACGGGATGCCTTAATTGGCAGGGATGTAAATGTGATTTTTAAATTTGACTGTTCTGAAATTTCTTAATAGTCAACCACAGTAACTTACAAAGCACTTTGAGTTCTGCCGCTCTTCTTTAGAATAATTGGGACTTTCTTTTATGAACATTTCTATGCTCAGACACTTTGCATGAGCAAACATACTGGGTGACGATACCTGACTGTGAAACCAGGTCTTACTTTTACATCAGGGTTTTTTGTTGAATCATTTAATTTCTTTTAGTAGAAAACGTGTTGACCATTGTCAGTTTTATCCTAACTTTTAGTTTTTATTTTGAAGTGTTACCCAGCCCCACCACCACCACCACAAGAACTGATCGGGACCGATGGAGATAAACCAGATTAATATGACTTGGGTTGGAAGCGTGATTTAATTTAAGCGGTAGTCACCATTCTTAGCACAGATTTTCTTTCATTTAGCAGTAAGCATCTAGTATTAAATAATAGTGATATAATCAAGGATTTGCTGTATACATGTATGAAACTGTAATTTATGTAAAAAGAAAAAGCATAATGTCTTTTATTGATGTTTCTATAAATTGCAAATGCTTTCTATTAAAAATCCTTTAAAAAAGTATGTGTGGTTCACTTCTGTTCACATTAGAAGATGTAAATTGACAAAACTAGTAAAAAATGCTTGCACTTATGTACCAATGTGATTTTTTTTATTCTAGCTTAAACATTAAAATTATTGGTGTCCATGCATCAGGAAACATTATAGAATTGTATAATAGTCATGCTCTTTTCATACATTGTAGAAGCGATTGAAATTTCATATAACTTGAGCTTTCAGTATGAATGGAGGATCCTAATTTGAGTTGTATGACGTCTACTGTCCACGAGGGGGCAATGTGGTACTGCAATGAAATCAATGAGGCAAGTTGTTTGGGATAAACTCCTTTATCTAGACCTCTGTAATGAAAATAGTATGTTTTTTGTTCATGCTCTTAATTGTCCAGCTGTCTCGATCAATTCCTAATGAAATTAATCTTCAGATGGAATAATAATTATAAGCAAATTGCAATAAATTCTGTTTAATCAGTCCTCCCCTGAGTGATGTGGCCTGTTCTCCACTAGAGGGCGGTGTGTTTCTCTTTGTTGTCGAGGAGTAAACTTAAGTACATAATTTCTATACAACCTGAAGACACGCTGAATCTCCAAATTACTGAGCACAGCATAAGAGTTGCTCTTAATGACGCTCGTCTTCGTCTGTCTTTGCGCTTATCTGTAATCTGACAGGATACATAAACTAGCAGAAGTCTGCAGTCATTCAACCCCACACAGGCGGAGATGAGGCTCTGGCCTTAGGCAACACCCAGCAGAGCACTGAGGCACAAGCCATTCACATGATGTACACAAAGCTTCCCCGAGGAGAGAAACGATGTAAAAATCCGGGCTTAAATGCGTCACCCCAAGTCGTTTTCATTGTCTAGTTTCCACAGAAAGCTCTCTGTTTATATTCACCTCCTCACAGACCCCCCAAGAGCGTCATACGTGGCTTCTGACCTTCTCTTATGGATTAGATAAGAATCTTCACAAACAAACATCAGCAGACGATCCCATGACAGAATTCACTGCATTCTTTGAAAGGATGCCAAATATGAGCCAATTCAACATGAATATTCAGGCAGGCGAGTACTATAAGGGCATATGAACCAAACCCATTGTGATATTTCACAAATACATCACAGTATCGGATGCCAACAGAACTTGAAATTAATAAAATTAATAATCGGATGTTCCTGAGTGCAGTTGTATGCTGAAGGCCTATTAGGGCGTTTTCACACCGGTAGTTCGTTTCTCTGGTCCGAATCATACCGAGTTCTTTTAACTTGGAGCGTTTCCCCCACTATTTGGATTGTTTTCACACAGGCACAAACCTAAATGCACCAAAATGCGCCCCAACAAATCACGTGAATACATTGACTCCTCTGATTGGTCAGAGCTGTCTGGCGCGGGAGCAAGAAAGTAAACACTACAGCAGCAGAGCGAAAACTGTGCTGTTCTGTTGTTGTTGCCGCCTTGTGGCTGACCTGCGGCACTCACCGTCCTGAGTCACAGCTCCGTTCCGCTGTTTACACTGAGTAACATGCAAAATATCATAAAAAGTGTTGCTAATATTGCCGACATGGATGCAGTTATTCACATTTACATTTACGACATTTGGCAGATGCTCATATTCAGAGCGATGTGCAACAGTGCTTTGCTTCCATTTTAAGAGAATTATCTCAGCTAGTACAGACAGGATAGAGTAGAAACTACTCTTCAGTTCAGACACTGTTAGAACAAAACCTAATACATAGAAAGAAGGAAAGATACACAATTATACACAATATAAGATCATTACAATGCATTACACCAAGAGTTATAAACTAGTTCTCAAGTGTTCAACAAAGAGATGGGTCTTCAGTCTGCATTTGAAGATTGTGAGGGACTCTGCTGTTTGAACAACCAGTGGAGTGATGTGGTAGATCTTGGGCTGATTGAAGACCAGCTGAGCTGCAGGGACCTGATGGTTCATAGAAAGACCAACCAGATATCTTGAGCTGACGAGAGACTGGACAAGCACCTGGGTGGCATCCTGAGTTAGAAACCGTTGGTTCTGTTGAATGTTGAAGAGGAGAAATCTGCATGACTGAGGTAAGTTATATTGTGTACTAAAATGTCATCATGAACATAAGACTATTATCATCCGTACATCTATCTATCCATCTTAACTGCTCAATCCTGGTCAGGGTCACAGTGAGTTCCCCTATATGGGCACTGTGCAGGACATTACATTAATTTAACTGTACACATACAAACAGACACTCATGCCAATTCAGAGTACCCAATTCCCATGTTTTTGCACTGTTGGAAGAAACTGGAGCGCCCAAAGGAAACACACACGGCTCAAGTTTGGTCATTTGGACCAAGATCTAGGCATAAGCTCTCAGAACCACCAAGACACAGTGCCACCTGTCTGTTAGCTATCAGTGAAACTGAATATCACTATCATAGCACATCAATATCACGGTGTAGTTGTATTGGCCAGCACTACAGGTCTGTTATTTATGGCTTCTATATGCACTTGAAAACTACTTGCATTTAAAATGCACTGTCTTTTCCAATCAGATGGGAGTGGAAAGGATAGAATTTAATTTAAATCCAGTGTCTCCCGAAGGAGAGAGACTAATTTTATCTAAGTCTCTGATCGATGATTCACATCGTGAGAAATTACTGTAGAGCTGCTGGGAACAGCTGCTGAGGACACGTCCATCTGAAGGACAGATATCCATCGTGCAATCTGTGAATCATTTCCACATCGCTTCTGTTTTTAATTTGCATATGTTAATGCGCTCTGCTGATTGAGGCAAAAAAGTGCAGCTCATCTTGTGGGAGACGCCTTTAATTGTGGAGGTATTTTTGAACCGACCTTGAGAACATCACAGAAAGAAAGGAAATTCACTCGTACAACTGATAACTGTCTATCCCCCTCAGGCCCACGTCTCCCCACGGGTCTCATAAAAATAACGGCTCCAGAAGTTTCCGCCAACACTTTTTCAGGTACGGGCCAATCAATCATTCTTGGCCGTCGCCGTGGCAACAGGAGCTGCAAGGAGAAGAAGTGTGTGTGTGTGTGTGTGTGCGGTCAGTGAATTTTACATACTTTACTTGCAAACTTGCACAACTTTGTCTTAGAATTTCAAGTGATGCCACTGTTTGGCAGCTTAAGTGTCAAAAGTCATGTTTTTATCATTCCAGGTTGTTTATGCTCATGTGCAACTCATTCTGCTCATATTTCATGTCTTCACCCTACTGTTGGGAAGTCACGATGATGCTGGAATTCCAAGAAAATGTTGAAATGATGCAAAATGTTCATTTAACAATCACTGTACTCTGTGTCTGTTTAAATTGTTGGCAGTGCACATTTGCTAGAAGTGTTGTGCCTGTTCCAACTCATCTAGCCCTCAGGGGACACCTTTGACTTAAAGATTAGGGAAGTGGGGTTGGGACTGAAAGGTTAGTGGTTTGATCCTCCAACTTGCAAGAAAAATTCTTGGCTGAAGTTTCCCTGAGCATCTAACCCACAACAGCTCCCTAGGTGCTTATTAGTATTTCATATCAATGTAGATGCCTCACTTTAGCTAGCTACCTAACTTCACTTGCTCACTAGCTACCTAACTTCACTTGCTCACTAGCTACCTAACTGGCGAACTTCCACCCAGGCATAGACTTTCTTAGCCAAGGTTGTGCTCTGCATGGCTGTAGCTAGATGTAGCACAAATACAGTATGTTTAGCTTTCATGAAATTATATTATTGTAATATAACACAGTCCTAGTGCTGTTTACAAACAGCTGAGTAGTATTGGACTCTGGACAGGATGATGGCAGCAGGCTAAGGGTTTGTGTGTATGTGTATGTGCTGGTATTGTTGTTCTTGCCCTCAGAAGCACACCTGAACGTGCTGTGCCCTCTCCTGCCTTTGCTGCCGGGCTGTCAGGTGTGTGTGGCAGAATGAGGCCACAACTTTCACACATGACACACTTAAAATGTTGCAGTGTGTTTAGGATTTGCTTGTTGTTTGTGGTTTTCTGCACATGTATATCAGTGCATCTTGATGTAGGCGTCTTCATTACACTGTGGCTTAATTATGGTGAGACCACCACCACCCACACATAATAACCAGCAACAACATAGCTAATCCACACTGACCTACTTTACAGTGGTTATATATATATAATATGAGGGAGAATGGAAAAAAGCACAGACTTAATTTTAATGGGAGGTTGGTAGGCATTAAGGGAGTCTTCCAGGCTGTTTGGGAGATTAATTTTATTCACAAAAAATATTACCATTTATTTTTTTCTATAACAGTATTTATCCTTAGTCTCTTCAAACACCAGTAAGCCACAGTGCATTGTTGCTTATAATGAAGAAACAGTTATAAATACTTTGCATTCCAGTGGAATATCTAGGGTCTTAGGGGCCCCAGTTTAAAACCCAAATGGACCCCATTTCTAAAACTGCCTTGTGTGATTAAAATGTATGTAATTTCTTTGATTGCTCACTAATGTAGGGCAAAGCATATTAGGTTTTTACACTCAGGAGATGAGAAATGTCCTACTCTTTTCTGATTGGTTGGTTATTAACAGAACACATATGAAGTAAAACAAAAAAGTTTAGTTACAGTTCTGTATCAATGCTTGAATGGTAAACATAACCAAACAAATCAGACTAGCCTTTCTGACGTTATCCTTGTGCATGACAAAGGAAAGTAGTAGCTCTGCAAAATGCCTAAATGCTTGGCAGCCAGGGTAGAAGCGAGATAACTTCCGTCAAGGTGTCCTGTTAATTGGCATTAATGGACCAAATGGGGGAACTTTGTGTTGATTCAAGAAAAGCTTTGTATTTATTATTTATATGTATTTATTATTTATTTATATTATTAAGATCTTTGCCTCTTTAATTTCATAAAAAGGGGTGCCACATTGATACATGTTTTACATTCTTTTTATAATATTAATATAATGTATTTAATAATATTAGGGGTCAAATAAAGACCTTACAGTGCCAGTCACCATGCCTTTCCTGCTAGGAACCCCAGTGTGAAATGTACTGCTTCATTGGATGTAATTCCTAAACCCACTGATCCCATGATCATACAGAGCATAAAGAAAGTTATACTGAAATAATAGAATAGAAGTGAGTAGTCTTTATTGTCATTGTACAGATATGCAACATAATTCAAGTGCACTCCAGATCAGGCATGATCATTTAAATTACACAACAATAAAGTGCTTGTATAATCATTTTGCACACAAGTTAAAAGTTATTGAACCTGAAGTGTGTTCATTTTTAAGTCTGAGTGTGTTTGTGGGGTTTGTTTTCAGGTCACAGTTCAGTATGGTAATGGCTTTGAGGTAGAAACTGATGAATAAATATGTCATCTAATTGGTTGGTCAACGTAATGCTGGGAAATTGACTGACAGCATTGTGGCCCAGTGGATGTAGATGTTGAGTTGCTTCTGTGTGGGATTATGACCTTTCAGAATGATTGACAGGCTGAAAAAGTGAGGCCTAATGCGAGACATCGCCTCGACATGAAATTGAGGGTAGAATCTGCTTGGCTGTTTGCCTCTAGGAGTAATTTTGTTTCTCCATCAAAGCTTATGCAGTGGATCTTAAGTTTGGCTTAATATTTCTCCTGACTACATGTCTGATTGCATCCCAGTGCCTCCACATTCTCCTAATCTTGGAGGTAAATTCATTTTCCTCTCAAGCTTTAATTAAAGTGTCTGAGCATCAGACGTGTCTGGAGGGCAGGGCCCATGAGCTTGGCATAGGGCGGGATGCTCATCTCTCTCTTGCCTCCTCTCTCTCATATGAGAATGAGTCTTCTTTCTAATTACAGACCCAAAGCCTTTATGACACCCTTGCTGGCCGTTTTTTAATGACATTCAGGTTGTCATTTTAATGTCTCCTGACTGTATTCTTGGTGTACTCTGTAAGCATAATTAAAACCTCCACAGCATTTTTAGAATACGTAAGAGTTCTCAGAGCAGAGTGGAGAAAGGAACAAATGCATATTCTCAATATGTTCCTCTCACTGCTGTCAAGCCAGTTTAATTCCTTCATATACAGTGCCTTACAAAAGTATTCAACCCACTTGGCATTTTTTGTGTTTTGCTACCTCACAACTTGGAATTAAAATAGAATATTTGAGAACAATTACAGAACATTTACAGAACAGAACTTTATGTACGGATGTCGTTGCCCGCCAATGCTCTAATGTCTGTGTTCTTTCTGGTTTCCTTCCTTCTCCTACTAGCAAGGGCGTAACTTTGGGTCCAACATTGGGGGGGTTGAGCTGTCTGCCTATTTATTTATTTATTAAATCATTTACTTTTCTAAAAGGATTCAGGAGATTTTGGGTTAACCGTAGTAGAAATACATTGTAATGCTTTTACTATGTATTTATTTAACTTTCTTTGTATTTACTCTGCACCTTAAACAATTAAGAAATGCGAAGCTAGCTAACAGAGCTAGCTAAAATACCTGAACGGGTATTCATAGTGTGTCTGATACACAGCGGCATAGTTATTCAGTCATCAGCTAACAATACATTTACATTTACCTCATTTTGATTTTTCCGCTTTTTACAAGGCGGTGTTGTCGACCAACAATGAAAAATGTTTTTTGTCCACTTTTTGGTGCTCTTTTCGTTTTTTCTTACGACACCCACCCCACCCCCCCAGCAGCTGCTTGCACAAGCAAGCAAACGGTAAGGGTTGCCAGGTCCAGCAAAAATATCCAGTCCAAAGTCAGTCTAAAACCTGCCCTTCAGAAGCTTGAACTAGCCCAATATAAGTCTGTCACACGTTTGAAGCAAATGGCAAAGCAACTATGAGTGTACGACTTAGTATTGTGTTTATAAGGGATTTTTTATCAGTCATTAATAATATGGCAACATTAGTGTTTATTAATTCAGTTTTATATCCCAGTCAAGAACATTTAATAGTAACATAATTAGCAAAAAAAAAAAGGAACTGTCTCTGTGTGTGTGTGTGTGTGTGTGTGTGTGTGTGTGTGTGTGTGTGTCTCTCCTTTTCAGGCTGTACTTCCTTATGTCGTTATGTTCTCCTCGTTCGTATTGTTGCATTTAATCTTCCAACACCTACTTTTCTTGTTGTTTTTTGGCGGCCGCGGTAATTTTTAAAAGTAGCCCAAAAAACGCAGCCTGACACGCTTGAATTTTCACCCGCGACTGCATTTTCAAACAAGTCCAATTTGGCGTGAAAACCACGGACTTGGCAACCCTGCAAACGGCGAGCGCTGTTGCTTGGTGGAGCCAAGCCGGTTGAGTGATACCAAGTTTTTGTGGGGAAAGGGGGGGTTACATTATCAAATGATTAAACATGGTAGTATTTTACCCAAAATTGATCATGAATAAAGAAAATTAACAAGTTATTCATGAAAGATGTTTTTGTAAATTGAAATTATGTGACTTTATTGGGGGGGTTATAGTGATTGGATCAGATTATTGGGGGGGTCATAACCCCCCTATCCCCCCCGCAAATTACGCGCATGCCTACTAGCAATGATCAGACTAAAGCTTTCAGGCTGTTACACAATTTGTACCGCATTTGGAACCAATCATGTCTGTTATTAATATCATTACTGTTTTACACTACAGCACAATGTCAGACTTAACTGATGATGTAAATCTCTTTCAGTAGTTTGATCAGAGGAGGATGGATCCCCATTGTGAGTCTTGGTTCCTCCCAAAGTTTCTTCCTGCAGCCTTGAGGGAGTTTTTCCTTGCCACTGTGCCTTTGGCTTACTCGCATTGGGTTTTTGTGTTTTGCGTTTTGATTCAAATTGTCCTATGCCAATTATGTAAAGCTGCTTTGTGACAACATACATTGTAAAAAGCACTATATAAATACATTTTGATTGATTGATTGATTGATTGAACATGCCTACAACTTTGAACATCTGGTTTTCTTTTCAATGTGAAGCAAACAACAAATAGGATACAATAACAGAAAACTTCAGTGTGCATAAGTATTTACCCCCCCTAAAGTCTGTACTTTGTTCATAGAGCCACCTTTTGTGGCAATTGAAGCTACATGTCCCTTTGGATAAGACTCTATGAGCTTGCCACATCTTGCCACTGGGATTTTTGACCATTCCTCCAGCAAAACTGCTCCAGTTCCTTCAAGTTAGATGGTTTCTGCTGGTGAACAGCAATCTTCAAGTCTGACCACAGATTCTCAATTGGATTAAGGTCTGGACTTTGACTAGGCCAATCCCACACATTTACAAGTTTTCCTTTAAACCACTTGAGTGTTGTTTCATGCCTAGTTAATACCACTATACCAACATGTGCAGATGCATCACATAAAATTCAGATAAAAAAATGTAATGTAAGAAAATAGGTACAAAACCAAGGAGGGTGAATACTTTTGCAAGGCACCCAAAACCATGATACTGCAACCACCCTGCTTCACAGATGGGATGAGGTTTTTATGCTGGAATGTAGTGTTTTCCTTTCCCCAAACATTACACTTAATATAAATAATGAAATATCTATTTTGGTCTCATTTGTTCATGGCTCCATTAGTCTTCTGGCTCATGATCTTTGTGATCTCTGGTCCATGTGATCATTAACAAACTGCAGATGGGCAGCAATTGTCTTTTTGTTCTAACATCATATGTTGTTCTAATGTCAGATTTAGTATATTAGCATACTGGTCAAGTTGTTTTGCCTCATAAGTGTACATAAGTGTATATATCACACAATCTTAGGTCATCTCCTTTGTGATTATAGACTGAAAGCCATTACAACACAGTCAATGCTGATATTGTTTTAGTGAAACGTTTTTTTGCTGATCCCATCACAGTTTTGTCTTTGAAAGATCTTAGCAAAGACATAAGGTGTGGAAGAGGATCCAAGATCAAGATGGCAATGGACACTTGGCCCACTTCAGGGCACCCTATAAAGCCCTGAATATTATGGTTGAACTCTCTGAATGGTGGCCATAAACTGAAGCTATAACCACAAGCCCAGGGGCAGAGTATGATCCCATTGTTTGTGTCACAGTGAAGTGTATTCTTGTCGCCGAGGCAGACTGGAATGATCTTACTGGAGACAATGACTCAGCGTGCAGAGCAATACAACACATTATCTCGGGTCATGATTCTGCCATTGTGTCCACTAAAACATGCATTTTTTCCTCCGAACACTTCAGCCTGGGTTAAAAGCAATTTTCTGTACAGTTTCCAACTCTCACATGGGGTGTTTCCAAAGAGTCTTAGATGATACCCGTGGATGCCTGTCCACATGGCAATAGAATGGATTCATGGAATAAATTCAGAATGAATAGGAATGTATTCTTGCTGAAATAAAGTTAAAGAATGTTTTTCTTTCCTTATAAAGTGAATATGATGTTGCATTTCCAAGAGTTAGTAAGTTTTACACTTGAAGAAGAAACACTGAAGAAAGTAAAAGCCTTATTTTTAGAATAACCATCTTTTTCAACACTGCTACACAAACCAGAATTTGACCTCTGCCTTTATGCCTTCACATACATACACACATTAGTGAGACTGGTGATCTTTTGGTCCCAAGCCCACAAAAGGTAGATTTTTTTTACAATGTTATCTTGCTATAAGGGATTTTCTCACAGACTTGTGGCCTTTTTACTCCCTAGCTAACTTTCATAGAGTTGTGTTCTACTTCATTCTAATTATGTATACAAAACCAACTTCCTCCATCTTTTTCTGTCATCTTCTCAAGATAAACTATATATTGTCCTTAAGTTATTAAATGTATTTTTAATTTATTTATTTATTATTATTATTATTATTATTATTATTATTATTATTTATAATTTTTGCCCATTTTCTCCCCTTACCAATGTGGTAATAGCCAATTAACCCATCCCATCCACTAGGGGGCTCTCCCCATCACTTTGCACTGTCCCTGACTCTAGGAAGGTGAAGACAAGCACAGGCCTCCTCTGCTGTGTGTGATACAGCATGTGTTTGGTTCTGTTCTCATGACAAAACATGTTTTTGGAGGGCAGGCAATGTTTTCCCAAGATGAAAAATGGTGTATTTCGTGACACCGTGTTCAGTGGTGGTATTCAGACATGGCCGATATGGGCAGCAGCCCAGGGTGGCACGACGTCGGGGAAATGAGAGGTTAGAGCCAGACGATTTTCGTCGCAGGGGTATGGGGAGGATTGTTGGCCCATGTCGCCAACCAGTCAAGTAGTGTGAAAGCCACTGAAAAACTCACGATTACACCTCAACCACTCCTATTGTGTGAACGGCACAACGACCGACAACTCAAAAATTCATGTAGTGTGAACCAGCCATTAAGCTGCTCATCCCTCAAATATTTATCATTCCTCACCACATGAAAAATGTTTTACATTTAAAAATTACCATAATCTTTTTATTGGCCAGGTATATGTTTACCCTTTCTCCACTTTGCTTACTGACATTATGATGTTTTTTTTTAAACTGATTTGTTTCTCACAGAGCACTTTCATTGCTAAGCTTGTGCGTTTCTCCACAAATCTTTTACACAATTGTTTCAGTACTGGTTCACAGTCCTGTTTGTGCTACAAATTTTTCTATGAGCGCAGATGAAAGCATACAGACTCTTTTTGCGTAAAGGCATACCATATCTCATTAAAGATCCAGTCTATATTCAGCTTTGGCTGCTCTTGATTCAGTCCACTGAGAGTCCACTTGCATGCCTATTTCTAATGCCCCACTTATGAATGCAATAGGAGAGAACTCATCAAGCTCTTTTAAAATGTATAAGGATAACGCTTTGAAGATGACTATTGTGATAATGGCCCTGTAAACTGACACATTATCATAGACGCTAACTTTGGGGACTTTGGGTCATTGGTCCATCCAATAGTTCATAGCTTGTGAAAAGCTCTGTGTGTGTGTGTGTGTGTGTGTGTGTGTGTGCATGGGTAAAAGGGTGAGCACAAAAACACTCTTTAATTTCAAGTAGTTATAAAATCAATACTTAGAATATACTCAACAAGATACCAACTGATACCACGTGAAACTTTATGAGTTGATGCAACTGTAGCTACCAGTGTGTAAGAATAGTCCAATAAAGTTACATTCTGTATTTGTTTTAAATCAATTAAACTTGTGCTGGAAGGAGGTAAGATGGGAGCACACTAAGCATTTGTGCACCCACATACTGGTACTGCCCTGTACAACACAATTTGCTCCTCCACATGGCGCATCTAGCCCGAACCCATCAACTACAAAACCTCAGAACATGCCCTGAGGTTTAGCAGCAGATGCTCATTGTCCTGTAAGGAACCAAAGCAATAGGGACGTATTGTTCCAGCTCATAATTGCTCGATCTGATTGGGATCTGGGAAATTTGAAGGCAACTCTCAGTAGGTACTGACCACTAAATGTCTTGTGATGTCTGAGATACTCTAACCCAATCATCTGAGTCATAAGAGGTTGGCCCTCAAAAAACTAGCCGAGGTCTTCTTGGCTGCTACTTCATCCACCACATAGCATACAATAGATAAACACAAACATTTGTTTAAATTAAATGTCTTTAAGCCCATACAGTCATGTGAAAAACAAAGTACACCCTTTTTGAATTCTATAGTTTTATGTATCAGGACAAAAAATATATGGTCCTTAGCAGGACTTAAAATAAAGCCAAAAGACCTCAGATAAACAACAACACAACAAATTCCATCATATCATTAATTATTTCACAAACATGAAGCCAAAATGGAGAAGCTGGGTGTGGAAACATAAGTACACACTATGGATCAATAGCTTTTAGAACCACATTTAGTGCAATCAATTGAAGTAATCCTTTACTCTATGACTTCATCAGTCTCTTACATCATTCAGGAGGAGTTTTGGCCCACTCTGCTTTAGAACATTGCTTTAGTTCATTGAGGTTTGTGGGCATTTGTTTTTGCAATTTAGTGCGGTGCATGCCCCCGTTAAATTTTGCCATTCCACAAGAAAATCACAGTGGTAAAAGGTCAACAAGAAAGCCATACAGTTTGTTTTATCCTGGAATTCTTTAGCAGAACTACATGACATGCAAAATGTACTAATTCTCTACATTTCCTAAAGCTAACTCTTTCAGTCCAAGCCTGGTTCTTTCATTTCTTCATCTTGAGTACTGGACATATATCAATATAAACAATGTCCCACACAGCAGATAAGGTAATGTAGATTTGTTGGTATGTTTGGGATTATTGTCTTTTTGTATTTTTTTGGTAGTTTAGGGCAGGCCTTAGCTGTCAGATAGATGCCCTCATATTTGACATATTTGAATACTTTGGTATACACAATAGTTCATGATTGAATCAATGACTACAATGTGTACAGGTCCTATGGCTGCAAAACAAGCTCAAATCACCCCTCCACCACCATGCTTGACACTTGGTATGAGGTGTTGGTGTTGATATGCTGAAGTTTTGCCAAATGTTACACTGTGCATTATGGCCAAACATCTCCACATTGGCATCCTTGGTTCAAAAGACATTATTCAAGAAGTCTTGTGGTAGGCCAGCAAACTGCCAAAACTTCTTGTCATACCCCCTATTGTGGCCACCCCTGTAGCAGTCCTCATGCTTGTATTTTCATTCCCTATGTCCTGTCTCTGTCCACATGTCTTGTTGCCATATGATTTTATTTACATTTACCTCACATGTCTATGTCCCCACCCTCGTCACATCGTCCTGTCAGGTTAATGTTCAGCATCTGTATCATCTCATCTTACAGCCCTGCTTGTTCATTCCCCCTTTGATTAAGTTTGTTATATGAGCTTCCTCATGTCTAAAAGTGTTTCGTCAATCTTTGAATGTTGTCATTGTTTGTAAAGGTTAATGCTAATGTTATTGTATGTTAGTGAATGTCAGGTTTATGTTGGTGTATGTAGGTCACTCATAGTATTACATTTTCAGTATATCCACAGCCTTGTCTTTGTTTTGGTTTGGTAGCCACCAGTGAGTTGTTGCTTAGTTGTGTTTTTATAAGCAAGTATTTCGTCATGACTCCTCCTCAACCCTCACAAGCGTTATACTTCTGCTTTTATAGAGGTAGTCACACTTGCTGATGATCAGTTAATTAAGGACATTTGCATATGGCTGCTTCTTACCCTGTTAATTCCTATGGAAGCAGTAAGGATGTACTTATTTTTTTCACACACTGCTTCGTTGGCTTAGTGGTTAGCATGTTCACCTCTCAGCGCTGGGGTCTTGGGTTTGAGTCCCCATCTGAGTGGAATTTGCATGTTCTCTCCGTGTCTGTGTGGGTTTCCTCTAGGGACTCCGGTTTCCTCCCACAGTCCAAAAACATGGAGGTCAGGCGAATTGGGTACTCTGAAACTGTCCGTAGGTACGTGTGTGTGTGTGTGTGTGTGTCACCCAGCGATGGACTGGCACGGGTGTGATAATGAATGGAATAATGATATGGCATAATTTTGGATGCGTTGTTATTTAGCTGTTACAAAGCCTTCTAAACACTATTTTTTTAATGCCATGATATGTAAAACTACAGAAAACAAAGAGTATGTACTTTGTTTTTCACATGACTGTAAGTTCAGAAGTCTTTAATGATTTGGG